>NDGM011178245.1:0-22471 GCA_002564305.1 Octomys mimax | reverse complement strand
GTGCTTTGCCAGGCTTGTTCCAAGTAGGTGCTTTAGACCACTGAGCCATCTCACCAGCCCCTTGCAAATATTGATCAAGGTAATTTTGACAATGACATTTTGCATTTATTCAGTAATTCTGTCCCTTGACAACTATGCTATGATAAATTGGTTTATTTGTCAGTATTTTATGCAGCTTCAATTTTCTTCTCTTTTATAGATGTGGCTATTTCATTTACATTTAATTCAACATTTAATTTTACTTAAATTAATCACTTGTTTTTTCTGATGATCCTGTGAAAGTAGATGGGGGTCACGGACATAAATGAGGAAAGTTCAGTAGTAAGTAAGTCGTTCTAATAAGGAACATATTGCGTGTGTGAGTTGTTCAACAAAAGCCGATTCATTCTTATTGTGTTACAAAAAATAAATTACACTGTAAAAACTGTGTAACCGAAAAAACATAATAATAGTAAGTTATTTTTATGAGTAAGATTTTAATGTTGGTATTCGATATGTATTTTTAGCTCCTCGTAGAGAAGGTCTTGCTTGGCATCTGTCGTGAGTGACAGTACAGTGCAGGTTCCCACCGGAGATCTGTAAAACAGCCACCTGTGCTCAGAGCATTTCCCCTGCCAGAAACGGAGGTGTTTGTTAGTAATGGAAGCCTTGGTCAGCTGTAGAGTTATTTAAAAACACTGGATGGAGAATATCTACATTTCCACAAAAAATGTACCAATAAAGTATGAAGCCTTAGGCAAAAGCAATAAAGAAATGAAAAAATATGAGAATCTCTAGTGGGCATGCAGGAAAGAACAGCAAGCCAGAAAACGAAAGCAATATAGCTGTACAAAGCAAAAAATAAAAACTAATAGCAAATGGTACAATTAGTAAAACTAAGTATTTTCTTGATCTCATTAAAATGACCAGAAAGATGATGAAGTTTTAGTGTGTTTTGTCAGAGCGTTATTGAATAGGAATCTTTATAATATTTTTCACTTAAGGTTTTAAATTTCAAGGTAAAGTTTTCACAGATGTCTAAGTTGGATTGATGTAATTGCTTTTCAGAGACATGTAAAATTGACTTTGTATTTAATTTTGAGAACTTAAAAGCAGTGATAGTTCTACATTCTGTAAGTGATATTGTTGTATTTATAATGTACAAATATCAGTGTCATCTATTCCAGTGTAGTAGAATTAAATGCTCAGTTGTAGAAAGCAACCTCTAACAAGGCAAGCTAGTCGTGGTACCTATTTTTTTGGCAGAGCAGTCCTTCCAGTCTTCTTCACCAACATTGTCATGGAAGGAACTTTTTTAAAAGAAGCATTTTTTTTTAATGGAAATGAGTAATAAAACTGACAAAGCAATTGAGATTAAAAGCTGTATTCTAACTAATATTGAGTGGGATTATTCGTATACCCAAGCAACTTAAATAATTATAAAGAACTTTGTGCAAGGTGAAAGCATTTTGAAACAAAACGTTAGTAAATCAATAGGAGTTTAAATTCATACTGCAGGGGGCCAGGGAAATGGCTCAGTAGAATAAGTGCTTGCCTGGCAAGAGCAAGGACCTGAGTTCAATCTCCAGTTCTGCCAATAAATAAATAAATAAATTAATTAATTAATTCATACTGTAAAGTGCAAATGAAAAGGCAGAAAAAAATCAAAAGAGAAGAATGGATTATGAAAAGGAAGACAGACAAACATTTCGCTTTGAAAGTGCCACAGTTGCTGTTTTTACAAATTATTTTTGTAATATGTTGTGATGCGTACACAAGAAAGCCGAGATATTGTACTACCAATTTCTTTTGGGTTTTTTTGAAAGGAACAGTTAATGTTTAAGTTTTTGACTAATTTTACATGCTTACATTGGTTATCAGAAGAACTACTTTGTTACATTTTATGTAATATAACAAACATTGTTGAATTGCTATAATCTTGTTATTTGAAATTTTATATCATTTCTAATGTTTTTATTATTTGTATTCTCTTTAAAGTAAAAAAGTACAATATTAAAGATTATTAAAAAGAATATAAAGACTTTCTATATGAGATAATGCTCAAAATAGAATATTCTTGCTCTTAGCTTCAAAGAGATGATGTGGTTCTTCTTTCTTTCTTGTCTTTCTTTCTTTCATTCTTTTTCTTTCTCTGTCTCATTCTCTCTTTTGTTTTTCCTTTCTTTAAAAAATCTTTTTATTTATTTGGTATAGGATCTTATTACACAGCTCAGACTCACTGATCCTCCTGTCTCAGCCTCCCCCTCACTGGGATTACAGGCATGCACCACCATGCCTGGTTTCAGTGGCCTGCACCACACACCGAGAGTTCCAGGGCCAGCACAGCATACAGTACCGCTGATTGAATTGGGTCCTTGTGCTTGCCAGGCAGGTGCTTAGCCCCCGGAGCTATCTCTCCACCTCGATGTGGTTATGTATATTAACTTAAGTTGTATCCAGACTTAATTACTATTTCTTTTTTTATTAAATACATTAGTGTAAGATAAATATTTTTTCATTGGAGCTAGAATGGAAACTTTCAGACTGTCACTGTCTGCTGACCATGCTGGAAGTGTGGTTTCACACCATTTCCCAGCTGGGACAGATGTTGCTGGGGAGCTGGTAAGAAGGTGACTGCGCTGTCCTTGGCACACTTTGTTTCCATTGAAATTTTTTACCTCCTCCCATTTACCTCCAATTGAAATGCAATGATAGAAACAAGAACTTGTCGGTGGAAAGGAATCAAGCTGGTAATAGGCAGACCAATTACACACACGTACAGACTTGTGGGTTTATACGATTTTTCAGGTTTAAAGATCATTTTAGAAAAAATGTATCATAAGTTGTTTTCAGTATATATATTACTGAGCATATATATATATATATATATGCTCAGTAATGTATATTACAGTATACATATATATATATTACTTATTTTCTGAATTATTTTAGGGCTCTCGTTCAAAGCATTCAACTGAAATATAACATAATTGTATAATATATTTCTATGTCTTTTAACCTTTTAAAGAATTTCCATTTACATTAGAGTATTTACAGAACTAGATTTATTAAGATAGGTCTCCTAGAAATATACATGCATTGCTATTTTCTGATATTCACAGTCTTAATATGGAATTTATAGTGCAGATCAGGCAACTTGCAAGCGGCGGCAGATCACATTTAGGGGTTTAGAGCCCTCCCCAGCTTGTGTGGCAGCGTGCCAGGGAGATCGGTTTAGTTTCACTTTCAACTAAGCATATGTTGACTAAATTAAGCAGGGCTGCAGGAGACTTCATAAAAAGAGGATGGGGAAATTCAATTCTTAGCAATAGTTCTTTCTTCCTCTCTCACCATAGGCATAAAACTATCAGAAACAAAATTGCAAAACCTAGAGAGAATTAAATTGTTGGATTAGAGACTTCTTAATGAAGCCGAACTGCTATGTGTTGCAAAGAATCAAAATCAAATTTTGTTCATATCAGGAAAATCTTTGAAATAGTCTATTTACAACTCTCCTCAGATTTTATAATTTCTATTTACTTCCACAACAATACGTTTTTTTGCCCCAGTCAACATTTTCTTTTCAATCCAAATCATTCAGCCTTCAGAATCAACTTATTTTATCTGGATTTGTAGGGCAAATCATAATAGCTTTGGCTAAAATACAAAAATGAGCCATAATTTTAAGAAAATGATGCATGTTTTCTCTCAAATTTTTACTCACAAAGTATCTAAATTTATTTCTATATAACTGACTTATGCTTCTCCAATTAAATATAGAGCAGCTGCCCAGCCAATACTGACTATGCTAATAAAAAAGAAAAATTGGCAATAAATTCATATAAAATTCAATTATTGTCATTGAAAACTAATTTTTATATGATGATTTTAATAAGCTAAGAAAAAGTAATGAGATAATTTAAAAATAACTGGTGATGACTAACATTCCATATTAAAATATTTGATTATGCATATAAAACTAGTGCTGTTCACATTTAAAAATAAATAAATATCAAAATGTTAATTTTAGAATATACATACAAAGACATTTGTGTCTGGTTTTAAACTTTTTAGTTTTCTAAAGAAAGATTAATTCTAGATGCATAAACATATATCTTTCATCACAAATATTGACTGCCTATAGAGCACGAAATTGTCTTTATCCATTTGTCATCTCAGTAATATAGTTAACAGCTGTGTTATGAAACAAATTGATAATTATATTTACAAAAATGGCCCTAATATTATTATATTTTGAGATATGTAATCTACTTTTCTATAAAAGTTTATAGAAACAACCAACCATGTCTTCCTAAAAATACTTTATTAAAATAAATTAGATTTGGGTTGAAACAATATAGATTTTCCAAGTTTAAAATATACAAATAGCTCCATTTATTGATGTAAGACAACAGGAGTAAGAGATTAGCTATCTTTTCTTGTTTATCTGATTATGTGGAGGGAGAAGTAGTACATTTTGCACATGGAATAAACATGTTAGTACAATCAGTCAAAAGGGGCATTTTAAAATGTTACTATTTTTGCTATGGTATGCTAAAATACATTTTTTTTTTTCTGTAGCGGGGATTGAACTCAGGACTCTGCGCTTGCCAGGCAAGTGCTTATTCTACTGAGCTATCTCCCTAGCCCTCCTAAAATACATATTTTTAATTTACTCTCATTGTATATGTAAGACAAAGGGAGTAATTGTCCTCATTTGACAGTTAAGAAAACTGAGTCTCAAAAAGATTGATTTATTGGACCAAGGGAAGAAAAAAACAAAAAGTGACTAAATGCTTATGTCAATGTCATACAATTTCACAGCCTATATTATAGACACTATTGAAATTTAATTTAAATATATAGATTGTACCTCTTAGTTTATACAATCTGTTGCTTTTTCAAATCACTAAAATTAGCACCAACTAACTGCTGTAAATTAGATCGTGTATTTTTTAAAATCATACTTTTTAAATGTATTTTAGGACAGGGTCTACAGTGTCTACATGGTCTCACTACACAGATCTGACTTGTAGTGATCCTCTTGTTTTCAGCCTCCCAAGTGCTGGATTACAGGCACGTGCTACCACGCCCAGTCTGAAATCATACTTTTTAAGAAGTGTTTTATATTATGTCAACTCTATTATTTATATTCATGTTCATTTTTGTAAGATTATAATCATTTAATAAATATTAATTTAGTTAATTTTAACAAATACCTGCTGGTTTCCTATTCTGTGCCGTTCTGTCAAGCCCCAGTGATATAACAATGAGGACGTTTGACAAACTGGATGATTTATTCCCGGTGTATTATGGTCATGCTTGATTACAGGTTAAAGAAACCTTTACCTCATCTACTTTATTTCAAATCTTTTTGCCATTGGATATTTTGCACAAACCCAGTCACTTAAAAAAAATTACAACATGTGTAAGAGATTTTCAGCCAGGGAGATGGCTCAGTAGAATAAGCGCTTGCTTGGCAGGCGCAAGGGTCTGAGTTCAATCTCCAGTTCTGCAAAAAACAAACAAAACAAAAGTGAAAAAACAGATCTAGTCACCTTTCTAGTCACTCCAAATATTAACTTATCTTAATCAGATAACTAGGACTTAATTTTAAATAAAATGTACAATCAAGGTAGCATCAAAATTTTCATACTATTTAAAGAAGCTGTTGTTATCTGCTCGACTAAGGCATGAGCCTTGGTCCAAACACTTATGTTAGAGAAGGTGGAATTCTCCTTTTTTGCTGTCTACTCCTCCTATGTACCCAGTGCTCCAGTGTGGAAAGATAATCAGGAGACATCTATCACCCGTGTAATTTTCTTTTGGTCAACATGGCTTCTACCAGAAGCTAGCTCTCTGGTAGGACACAGCTGCTGCTTGCCATTGCCCATGGATTCTGCAGTATAATAAACTTGTAGCTGGGAAGAGGGAAGCTGGCGTCACTTCCAGCTGACACAGTAAGACCCACTTCCCTCAGGGCATCCACCACTGGGTTTGCTGAGCGGCGCTATGCTTTTGTCCCATACATTAACACTCTCCAAGGATTCTAGTCAGTCTTTCTCTCTTCACCTTTATAAAAATACACTAATCTTTTCTTTGTATCTTTAAGTGATTTTACTTTACTCTTCAGGTTTTTGAGCCATGGGCTGACCACATAGCTCAGATCAGCACTGAACTCACTATGTAGCCCAGGCTGACCATACACTCATGGTGGGCCTCCTGCCTCAGCCTCCAAGTGCTGGGATTACCAGTGTGCACCACCACACCTGGATTCCTTATTTTTTAAAAAACAGCTGGGAGTAGGAGATCAAGGTTGCTATTCACTGGGTCACTTCGGAATGAATATTTGTTGTTTTTTAAGTGTAATATGGTGAAATTTAATACTTCTCTTTAGAGAAAAATAATGCTTAATATTTCTCTTCAGAGGAGAATGGAAATAATTCCTTTCAAGCACTGTAACATTTTGTTATCATAATAACAGTCCATAAAAGTTATTAAATTTCTTCCTAATGTTCTTGTAATTTGAATTGTGATACTTCACCTTGACCACAATAAAGCAGGTGTTCTCTGCTCCCTGCACATGTTAAGTTCTTCTTCTTCTTTAATGTTTGAGTTAGAAGGTCAGATTAAACTTTTCCATAGAAGGTCAGATTAAACTTTTCCATAATAAATACAGCACCATTCTCTTGAAATCCAACTCCCACACAATTCTCAGCACAATCCTTGATATCTCTCATAAGACATGATGGGAAAACACCTGGAACACAGCAAAATCCTCTCTCCCAGCACTATGAAGGCAACCTCAGGGCAAAACATTTTTAAGACCAAACAGTACCAGAAAGCAGTGTATCTCCTTCCTCTAATCAATACTACTTCTAGTAGGGCCTGTTTCTGTGCAACTCACCTTTACTGGTTCTAAATCTACCCAGTTCCTCGTTCGCCCAACTTTTCATTGTCTATTTCTCTAAGAAGTCAAGCACATTCCTATCCCTTCCAGCACTGCTTAATTTGTTTGCAGCTCCATCTTCAACTTCTTTTTGCATTACTGGCATTGTGGGTTTTCCATTTTTTATAACTTCCCTTTTCTATATTTAATTGAAATGACTCAATGATTTAATTAAATGATTTAATTGAACCCACTGTCTCTAGACCAATCTAACTTGTTTCTACCAAAAGACAATATTCACATTTTAATATAATAAGTAATTGACAGTGTCATTTAGATGGTGATGCTTATGTGAAGGTTGCTCCTTGTATGCTATTTTGGAGTGAAGACATTCTGAAACAGAATCTAACAGAGATTATGAGGGCATGTGTATTCCAAGCCTCTCAGCCACCTCTAGGAGCATCCTCAAATACTTCTACAAAGTAGATACCTGAGGTTTCATCTACTTTTTTTTTAAGATACACGTGTAGTTTGACACTATTTCTGGAATTCTGAGTAACACAGTGCATGGTATATTCAGAATTAAAGCTTGCTCCACTCAGGGCTCAAGCTAAGTGATGATGTTGAAAGCCACTTAAGTGGAAGGGGTGCTCTAAAATCATCATTTATACTTTAGTTATCTTATACAAGAAACTTTCTTTCCCCCCAGAGCCTTGCAAGGAAGATGAGTTTCAGTGTGAAAATGGAGAGTGCATTCCACTGGAGCTTCTGTGTGACCGCCACCCACATTGTCAGGACGGCTCAGACGAAGCTCATTGTGGTATGTCTTACTTTTACAAAAATACTTACACTTCTTTAGCTTCAACTGTTAGGTTCCACAAATTTGTGAAACAAAAGTTATTTGTGTGTTAATAATAAAGTATTATGATATTTTGAATGTGAACATCTCAGTGATTTCAGTACTTTTGCACCATTCTGGTTAGAAGAAAAGTTAATGTTTAGGTTCTGAGTTTTGTTGATTTGTCTAAAATTGGCTACATTTAATAAATTTAGCTCTAAGATAACAAATATTCAGAAAGTAAACTTAAACTGCTATTGAAGACAAAAGCTCAGGGGCTGGGGAGATAGCTCAGTAGAATAAGGGCTTGCCTGACAAGTGCAAGGGTCTGAGTTCAATCCCCGGCTCCACAAAAAAGACAAAAGTTCAGATCTGGTATTGTGGCGCCAGTCAAACTGACTACTGTGTTCTGCCGACTGCCTACAGGCAGAGCCACCAGCATGCTTATCTATAACTGTCTTCTTTAGACTTGGTCCTTTCCTTTCTTGCTTCTTCAAAATTTCCTACTCCCCCTGCCTTGCGGTTTTTCATTCATGCTTCCTTTCTGATTCCTACAACAATATGAGAAACACGCTAATTTACTATAGTAAAATGTCTTATTTTTTAGTTTAAAATAATATCCAAAATAATATTTAATATCATGTTATTTGAAATAGTACAAATGAAACCAGTGATGAGATTTCATCTCACTCCAGAAAGAATCGCATTATCAAAAAATCAACTACATAGGGCCTGATAGGGCCTGCCAGATTGCTCAGCAGATTAAAGCACCTGTTTAGGCAGTTTCAGTGACCAGGTTTGATCCCCAGTGTGCTGTGACAGCCTTGCCCCTGGGGTGCAATGAGAGGGTGACTGAGACTGGGTGTGATGGTGCGTGCCTATAATCCCAGCGCTTGAGAGGCTAAAAACAGGAGAATCAGTATGAGTCCAACCTGTATGATGAGATCTTGTAAGCCCTGTAGGCCCTGTACTAAATACATTAAAAAAATCAACTGATGATAAATGCTAAAGAGGCTGTGATGAAAAAAGGAACCCTTCTCCACTGCTGGCGGGAGTGTAGACTTGTGCAAGGACTGTGGAAATCAGTGTGGAGATGCTTTTAAAAACTAGGATGAGAGGTACCATTTGATCCAGCTTTTCTCTTGGGTATCTTCCCAGAAGAATTAAAAACATCATACCACAGTAATGTATGTGCACCCATGTTTATAGAAGCACAATTTGTAATGGCTAAATCTTGGAAACAACCTAATATCCCTCAACTTAGGAATGGATAAAGGTGTGTGTGTGTGTGTGTGTGTGTGTGTGTGTGTGTTTTACCTAATAGGATGCTCCATATCCATATGAAAGATAAACTGGAAAACTTACAGGTAAATAGCTGCAACTCAAAATCATACTCATAAGTGAAATAAATCAGAACCACATGTGCAAATATTGGATTGTCGTGTTAGTGTAAGAAATTGAAAGACCTGAATTGTACAATAGATATGGTAATAAGGAAGTAACAGTTCAAAAGAAAAAGGAAAAAACTAATGAGAGAGAGAGAGGAAAATAAAGAATGAAGTCTTAGTTCATTGAAAAGAGAGTTTTATGTCAATACTTTTTGGATAATATTTCATGACTGTATCTTGTACCCTGAACAACTATTATGAAAATAACAATACACAATATATTAATTTTTGTTACACTCCTCCTATCCTACTTTGAAACTCTGTTTTATTGTTATTTTTGCTTATTTCTGTTAAAAATTCCATGGCTTACATGTGTGTCATGCACTGTAATTAAATGCTATACATCAGTTCCATAACAGAATTAGCTCTATTTTGGTCATGAAGAAATTGCATTTTAGAGACGTTCAACTCTGAAGGACCACACACCTAATAAGAGCTGAAGCAATTCTGGAACTATGACTTTCTATTTCTAGCCAGTGACCTAAGTCTTTTCACAAAAAGGCTAAAATGTAAACAATAATTATAGTTGTAGGTAACTTGACTACCATTCCAGATGTTTTCCTTGTTTGATAACCAAGCTTACTTTGCTAATTTTACTACCTCGGGACAAATAGCCTAAGTAATCTATCCCAAATGTTTGTAAGTTAGTGGGAAACCAATAGCAAAAAGAATAACTAAAGAAATAAATAGAAGTACATTGTTTTTTCTGATTTAAATTGTTTTCAATTTAAAAAGTTGTTTTCTGGAGCCAGCCAGATAGCTCAGAAGACTAAGCACCTGCTTAGACAAGAGCAGGGACCAGGGTTCAATCCCTGGCACTACATGCCATGCTGGCCCTGGCCCGGGCACGCTAAGCCAGCCACCAAGTCTGGGCCTGATGACACGTGCCTGTAATCCTAGCACTGGGGAGGCTAAAAACAGGAGGATCACTATGAGTCCAAGCTGCATAGTGAGACCCTGTACAAAATACATTTAAAAAATATGTAAAAAGTTATTTTCTTCCTCTGGTAGACTCAGTTATGTGCTGTGTTCGTTACAAATAACTTTATTTTCTGTCATTTGCTGTGTTGATAGCCAATGAATTATCTTATCTCTTATGTTATTGAACTTATATGAAAAACCAAAATTAAATCTACTCAATTTACTTTTTTTTTTTTTTGGCGGAACCGGGGATTGAACTCAGGCCCCTGCGCTTGCCAGGGAGGTGCTTATTCCACTGAGCAATCTCCCCAGCCCCTCAATTTACTTTTTGAACTTACGTCTTCCAACACACCCTGAAGAAAAAGTACAGTCATTATACTCTAAATACTAAGTACATTGCACATTTTGTTAAAGACTGTCCCTTACTTTTATCAACTTACCTTTTATCAAATGACCCTGGGTAGGATCTAGTGTCTTTAATGCAGTTACCTCTTAAATTTCATTTAAATGTAAACAAATGTAAAATTATAAGTTTAAATTTAAAATTATAGTTATGTACATATATGGGATATAAACTGATAGTATAATGTATGTATACAATGTGGAATGCTTAAATTGGATATCTGTCCATAAATGCAATTTTTTATCAGTTCTTTTGAAATTCATGTTCTTAGCAAGTTGGAAATATACACGATTTAATACTGTCATGGACTAGTGACACCGTGCTGTGCAGCAGAAGCAGCAAAGTTCATTCCTCTTGCTGAAATGAAATCTTGTGCCTTTAAGTAAGACCTCGTCCTCCCCACGCTGCAGTCTATTAACCGTCTCCTGCTCCTGACTCTCTAGTGCGCCTTCTCAATGGCACCACGGAGAGCAATGGCTTGGTGCAGTTCAGAATTCAGAGCGTTTGGTACACAGCTTGTGCGGAGAGCTGGACCACCCAGACTTCAAATGAAGTTTGTCAGTTGCTGGGTTTAGGGTAAGTAATTCTGCTCAATTTTCTTTCACAAAATTTTCTTTCTTTTATATTTTTATTTTTATTACTACATGTTGGCACTGTGAAATGAGTACATCCCTCACAGGAAGCTGGAATGTGTACACTACAGATCTTCATTCTTTATACATCCCTTTCCCCTCTCCTTTCCCCCTCCTTGCTCCATCTCTTGGTTTCTTTCTCATTTGCAAAAGAAACTCTTGTTTTAAATGATGCCAAATTGCATTTATTTACAATATATAAGTGACAGATATAGAAAGTAACAAGGAAGAAAACAAAAGTCATGATGAACTTTATCCTCAAATTCCTACTGTTAATATTCTTTGTATAAATGCTGCTGCTATGGTTTCTTCCTAGATGTCCCCCATAGTCTTATGTGCTCATAGAGGGACTTTGGGGAGGTGCTTGGATCAAGGGGTCGAGATACCCATCAGTGTATTTGTCCACCAATGAGTTTGTAGCTAACTGTGATTTAGGGAGGTGAGGCCTTGTTGGAGAACAGTCACTGGGGGCGTGGCCTAGAAGAGTAACACCCTCCTCTCCTTTGACCCCCTCTCTGTTCCTTGATGCCATATGAGCTGTCTTCTCTATGATGCCCCTTTGCATGCTCCACCCTGCCTTGGAACCAGCTGAGTATGGACTGAAATCGCTTCACAGTATGGGATGAAATAAATTTTCCTCCTCTAACTTTGAGTGCTGGGTGATTTTTCTCAGCAAGCTGAAAAGTAACAGAGACAATGTCTAAATTTCACATACTGTTTTCTTTCTCAACAGTCTCAAAAGCAATCATGGAAATAATAGAAAGTGCTTACTTCTTTTATGTTGTAGACTCTCAATTTTAACACAGCTCTCTGGTCTTTGAAGATGTGGAGATTCACAGCCACATCTGTGGAATTTCATCTAGTTATTTTTATCACTGATAGTACTATGCTATTTACCAGTTTGTCTATTATACTAAACTGTGAGATTCCTAAAGATAAAGACTTACTGTGCTTGCTTTGCATTCCTGTGTCACATCCTGAGACAACTAGCATCTAAAGAGATAAGCTTACACTGGCTCAGTTGTGAGGTCCCATAGTTTCAGGCCATGGTGAGGCAGAACACCATGGCAGGAGCATGATGTGCAGCAAAACTGGTCACCTTATGACATGAGGACATAAAGGGAGGAAAGAAATATGACAAGGTTCCACCATCCCTGTGGGGAGGGCCCCTCCTGCCTAAAGACCTCCAAGTGCTCTTCACCTCTTAAAGGTTTCACCATCTCTCACCAGCTCCTCCCGTAGGACCAAGCCCCCAGCACACAGAAATCGGGGGGTATTTAAGATGTAAACTTCAGCTTCTGTCCATTTTATGCATTATTGCTCACTTGTAGACTAAGCCTTCTTTCACACAAAAGGCAAAAAATTAATATTTTCTAAAACAATGGACTGCATTCTGAATACATGAATGCATCATTTTGGTTTTGCAGGGCTGAGAAATCAGACTCAGGGCCTCATGTATGCCAAGCGCTGTACCCCTGAGCCATATTCCTGTCTATAAAAATATGTAGATTAGAGTTGAAAGTCAGACCTAGATATCTAAATATATGACAAAAGTTGTCCAACTGTACATCATTTTATTTTTTATTCTTATTTATGTTTATATTTATTTTATTTTATTCACTTTTTTGGTACCAGGGATTGAACTCAGGACCTTGTGATTGCCAGGCAGGGGTTTATGCTGCTAAGCTACATCCCTAGACTCAAACTATATACTATTATCATTTGCTTTTTCTCCTCATCTGATACCTGACTTTCTAACTTATTTCTCAAGATCTAAAATTAAAAGGAAAATACCATATATAGTCATATACACAGCGCCAACAGCACTTGATAGATTTCCTTACTCTTCCTGCTTTATCAAAATGTTGTTGTCATCTTCCTAAATGGATCTTCTTTTGTACTAGTTGCTCATACATGTTTCAGGTTGCACATAGACTCAAAATGTAGTTCAAAGTGATTTTCTTTTTTTTTTATCAATGGAAATCACCTGACATGCAGTACTTAAGTGTCTAGCTTAGCCCATAAAAGCTATTTAATTTTTAGTAGACTGGTAGAATCATATATATGCTAACACTGAGGTAATACCCATCCTCTGCACCATGGGAGTATGTGCAGAGGAGCCACATGAAGTGGTAAGAATGCGCCCCAACTCCTTGCAACTGAAGTGAAGTTCTCCATTTTCCCTTACAGATCCACATTCTGTGTATTCAGAATGGAAAGTGTCTAGCTTCACACCACACCCAAATCATGACAGTCTCATTAGGAAGCCAGTTACTTCCAAGAGCAAAGGAAGGAAGCCAATACTACTAAGAATTATATACTATCAATTTGTTTTCTGTGTTTTAGAAACTTCCTGTGCTTCAGTGTACTCCTGTCAGTATATAATCATTTTTGTTATACATTATATACTTCCTTCTAATGAAGACCTTTTCAATATGTAATTTGAGATGAAACCTGTAAGAATGTGGGGTATAGGAGGAAGATTGTTTACTGATAGTTAACAAAACACTGAGATTGGCAGTTGCTTATTTTCACTTCCGTTGAACTGCCAAGTAAGTAGTATTGATTCCAGTCTTTCCTTTTTTTTTGGCAGTACTGGGAATTGAACTCAGGCCCTTGTGCTTGCCAGGGAAGCGCTTATTCCATGGAGCCATCTCCCTGGCCCCTACTTTATGACTTTTAACAATGCTTTTAGTTCAATAGCCAATTCAGAAAGGGGACACTTGAGGAAGTTGTTTGAATCTACAGTCAAAGTTGTTGGTAATGCTAAGAGGCTTTTTATAAACTGAGTTTATACAGAGTAAACCAAGGAAATTGATAACTTTACCTCATTTTCAAAATGGTGCATCAGAATGTTCTCGATAGCTAGACTTTCATTGCCCTGGATCTTCATGTTCCAATTTTTCATCTTCCTAAGTATCACTTTATCACTATAATATAGGAGCTTTGCCATTATGACCATGTGAATCTTAGCTAAGCTGCTTCCTACAGATTGCATATGTGGTCTTTCAGATGAGTCATTTATTTATAAAGAAAAGTTAAGATGATAAACCTCTTTGATAAAAAATTTTAAATGAATTTGAATGAAATACGTTCAAGGATGCCTACTGCTATTTCCTATAGCTGCAAGACAGAATGAAATGGTAAGACATCACATATTTTTGTTACATCAAATGACACACAGCATAAATACATTTTGATTATTCCTGGGTCAGAAATACAAATATTGACAATGATATTATATTTGGCTCATGAATGATTAAGCTATTATTTTTTCTTTAAATGCTTATGTGGTGGAGATAGGCATATAAATATTGAATTTTATGTGACAAATGTAATGTGCTACGAGAAAAGCTAACACCATTTGGGCATATCAGGGTTTGGGAAAATGGTCCAGGCCAAGTGTAACAAAGTCAATTGCACAACTGTGTACCACTTATCTGCACGTTTTTCTTTTTCCCAGTGAGATTTTGCTCTGTAGTTCATTGGTCTCACTTCCTAAGAATTACTGCTTCCAACTGGAGTTGGGACAAAAAACTAGAACTTTAGTGTGCATAAAACAAGAAGCGCATCCTACTGCCTTATAGACAATATTTTTGATGAAGGCAAGTTTTTACTATCTTCTGAAATGAGTCAAGTAATTTGTTCAAAGACTTTAATCTTTAGACCTGTGTTTGCCTATTAAATAGTCTCCATAGTGCTCCAATAATTGAAAGAAAGTATCTTAATGAGAATTTGTCTAGACTGGTACATGGTAGCTGAGAGAAAGCTTACAGAGCCTAAGTGATGTGTGTTTGGTACAGTGGAAAATAATTTAAGAGTCAATTTATTAAAAAGTCACTGTAGTCTCTCAAGATTATTTATGCAGGCAGAGTACAAAATGTGGTTCTCCACAGATTCTAGTAAATGATAGGCAGCAAATTTCATCAATTTTTACTTTTTATATTAAACATTTTAATTCCCTGCCATTTACAAAGTACATAAAAGGCAAAAAGTATTTTGATTAACATTTTATATTTTCAATCAAAATATGAAAGAGATATTTTATGCTTATGCATGGATAAATGCTATAGAAACTCAGACTAGTGGTTTCCATGATAATCTAGGAAGCGGCACTCCGCGGATACTAACCTAAAACCTGAGTGATACAGTGGGGGTGCTTTGCCAAGACATTAAAAACTTGAAGTCATCAGCTCTATAGAACCTTAAAAACTGTTAAAAGCACTAAAAAATATAAAAATAGAGTTAAATTTTTGTATCCCCATAAGAATTTTATGAGAAGTTGATGTTAATTTTTAAATCCCTAATTGTCCTATGCAAGATATCTTCATTTTATAATTAGAAACATCAATATGATCATTTTAGAAGCAGAATCGAAATGCAATTCTTTCAATGATCTTTGTTGGTAGAACTGTTTTAAACATATTGTGGGAGAAGATTAAAATGCGTTATTTAATTTTGTTTTGTTTTGTTCATTTTGGTTATTGTTGTTGTTTGCTTTATTATTCGGGTACCAGGGATAGAACTCAGGCCCTTGCACTTGCCACGCAGGTGCTTATGCCACTGAGCAATTACACCAGCCCTGAATTGTGAAAGACTTTTTTAAGTCTTTCAAATAAATGTAGTAAAACTGTATAAATTCCCAGGCTTACACTACAACGAATGCAGCTTACTTTTGTGTCTAGGTGAAAATAAACCCAGCAACATGGTAGATAATAGAACTCCTATTCCTGGCCCACATTTTCTGTAAATGTTGCCCCAAATTTTATTATGTAGAGTCTTATTGCAACCTAGCACACAAACATTAAGACAGGACATGAGAAACAGTAGAAAAATATAGTTACTATCTTTGATTTTCCATGGCTCCTTTCTGTCTTTATTCAAGAACAAATACCCCCTATTCTCTTTTATTTTTAATTTACAACTTCAGCACCAACAACACTCTTTTAGTTTATTCTTAGCCTTGTTACTACAGATATAAGTGACTCAACTTAAAAGCCTATCATTTACCTAAAGTGCAAATTATAACTCTGATTTCTTTCTTGTCTTAAAATTAGAATTGCATTAATTCAAAACAACTAAGGACCAAATGATAACAAGCTGCAATACTTTGATAACTTTCTGAGATTAATTTTGGCATGCATTTTGTCTAAGAATGCTTCTGAAAATGCAGTGGTAATTATGTAACTGTCTGCTGTGGGCAAGGGGGGGACAGCAAGTGTTGCATCCACTTGAGCTCCAAGATGTATCACTTGGTTATACCCACTCCTGGATGTCTCACCTCCTTAGTGTGTCTATCACCTGATTATACACTAGGACCACTGGTCTCAGTTTCTGACACTGGGATTCAGGGTAATCTAGTCAGTGTCACCCAACATGTACTCTTTGCACCAAACAGGTAATATCATAGCAAAATGCATTTTCCAAAACCATATCTCAAACTTACTAAATCAAAAAATCCAGAGTATGACCCAACAAATTGTGATTTAATAAAACCCTCAGGTAGTTCAGATGCATGCTAAAGTTTGAGAACCCCTATTGTAGGGTATGTGTTCTTAATCTTTTATGTATCAAGGACACTATTTTTAGTCAGGAAACTTACCAACCTCTTTGAGGTTCATACATTTAAGTATACAAACCAAAATATACATAAATACAAAGAAATTGCAGTGACAAATAATCATCAAAATATTAAAAATATGACATGGGGATATATATTTCTTTATTAAAGTACCAAGCAAGGTACAACTGTGGCTCTAACAGTTATTATAATATCAAAGATGTGTATAAGTTATGCATATATGTATATGAATATGCAGCATTTGCAACATGCTTTAATGATGTGAAATTTGATGACAGTATTACCAGTGCTGCTAATGATGCTATGATCAGTCACTTGCATTTGTACTCGAACAATAGACTATATTTCATTTAAGAATAAATACATAACGGGGCCAGGGAGATGGCTCAGTGGAATAAGTGCTTTCCTGGCAAGCACAAGGGCCTGAGTTCAATCCCCGGTTCTGCAAAAAAAAAAAGAATAAATACATAGCTATTTCTTACACAACTATGTTCTAGCTTTGCTACCAGGACCTGTAGGACACCCAGGATGAGAGGACAGGATGTTGTTTCAGTGAAACCCAGAAGTTCTGTTCTCTAAAGAGCCCAAGTGATCCTAGTGGTAGTTCTTTTATATCAGTGAAGTACTCCTTATCTTTCATATACTCTTTTTGGTAGGAAACACAGAACTTGGTAGTTTGGTTTCACTCTATATTAAAAGTAAAACAAAGTAGCACAAATCAAAGAATCAAAAGATTGTCTTTTCTGCTGTTTGGTTTATATATACTACTGAGAAGAATCCCCAGTATAAAACAGTGGATTTCTTAGCCTGTCACTCTCAAACTCGTCTGTTTTAATTGTTCTAAAAAAGTTCCTCCCATTCCAACAAGAGATCAAAAGAGAAATAGTTTAGAAAGACCCATATTATAAGAATTCTTAATAGATTAAAAATATCATGGCTAAGTTTTCACCAAGTTCTGACTGGTATCATTTTCTTCTTGGAAAAACTAATTCTTGATTTCACCCACTAAATCAGAAAATTTATTATTGGGAATTAAAAGTCTCTTATATATGAAATGTCACTTATTTGCATTAACAAAATTCAAGGAGAATTCATCTTACTTGGAAGTTTTATTTGAGATGACACTTTTTCATGAGTACCTTGGCACTCTAAAGATTTATGTGGCTAGGAAGGATAAAACTATAGTTACACATGAAGTAAGAAAATTTCATTTGACTTTTAGTGTAATTACTAATCATCTACCAATAATTTTCTACAACATACAGCTATGTAGTCCATTACATAAAGACAACAAGAGATGTTGTCTTTCCCCTATGTCAGTGTCCTCTATAATTTTCTTGACTCTATTTTGGAGAGACAGAGGTGCTGCTGTATTATAAAACAGAATAGGTGAGACAGGAGAAAACTTTATACCAAAATTCTCTTTGTTCATCCTATTTTGCTGCTAAGAAATACTTCTAACTCACAACTTATTATTAATTCTCTACATTCCACTAGACCAAGGAAAATGTTTAGTAAAATCCATAAAATCAAATTTAAGAGAGAGAGGAAGGAGAAGGAGATCTAAAAAGAATTAGCATGTGTTATGATATAAAAACCTTGGCTTCCCACAAAGAATGTGTTTACCATGTCCTGAAAACAGGTATCATAGAATATGAAATCAAAACAAGGTCCAAAGAGATAATTCTGGGAAACATACAAAGTTGTTGTAATTAGGACCAGGATCTCTGAGATTCCTGGAAATCCATGCAAAAAGGAAAACATTAAGTATCATGTAACTTTCAATATGAGATAACATTACATAGAGAATGACAGCTTTCACCAACACTGAATTCTAAGAGAAATTCCAGTGGATGAGTGCCAAATGCTTCGTAGTCAATGAGTAAACAACCAGAAATACTCCAGCAACAGCTGAAGAAACAAAGTTGAAGTAGCTCATGTTGTCCAAAGTACCCAAGATGCTATCCATGGAAATCACATCTCCTTGATAATCTCCTACACATATCACCTCTCAGGTGGTTTTCGTGAAAGAGGCCAGCAGTTTGTCCCATTTCTAACATCGTTGCCTCTATAAGGGAGCAGCTACTGACTGACCCATTCCTCTCTCACACTTAATATCGTAGCTTGCACTAAGGAGAAAACTGATTATAGCCAAGTAACTATTCTATTGATATTTCTTCACCCCTTTGTAAATGTCGTACATTTTTAAGGGCTGAAGTCAGACAATACAAAATTAATCAAACCTGCCTATTGTTAAGAGCTATCATCATGCTAGGTGAGTGCTAAGTGTAAGTGCTAGTGTATTGCTATAAATATGGTAAGTGAACAAGCAAGTGTAATTGAAATGTATCCATTCATTCATGGTGTTTACCTAGCTACTCACATGCTTTACCACTGAGTCCCTTCCATTCATCATTTTTCTTCCTAGAAAAGTTATCCTTTCCGCTTCTGTTCTGCCAAATCAGTCCCACTTCCCCTGCCCCCTTCGACCAGAAAAGAAAGTCTCGACCTTCTCTGAAATTATTTTTCAGGTTAATTCCACTTGCCTCTTCATTGTTTAAGCTTTTCAGGGTGTGAATTGAGCTACAGAACTAGGCTGCAGAATTTGCAGTGTGCATTATTATTCTTTGTAGCTTTTGTGTGTCCAAAGACTTATAGTCTCCCTATGCAAGCCCTTGCTTTAGGGGAGAATTTTTATCATAGCAAACACAGTCTGGGGAGCAAAACAGAAGAAACCTAAGAAGGACCTAAGAAGAGAGGCAGATTTGATACCATACAAGTAGCCTTGGGATATCCTTTCTTCTTTCCCTAGAATTCATCTATGGCTGTATTTTTATACTCCATCTATGACTTCAAAAATAATGGTTGTGTGAATATGCTTCTTTACTTGCATAAAATTTCCTGAGTTCAGGTGAGGCCTTTGAGATCAGATAACTGATAAAAATGGTAATAAAGATTTAAAAAATAGTTTGCTAGGAGGCATTAGTATGTCAACAAGGTAACACTAAAGGGAGTTTTAAGTGATATTAAATTTCTACTGATTTCAGACAGCTCTGTGAATGCTAGCAGCATTACCTAAATCTGCAGATCTGGAACTTTCTAAATTTTAAAAATTGCACGTGCTAGATGGAACATTCACAGAAAGTCTCTCTAAAATGACTTGTTCTTGCGAGGAAAGAAACTTCAGGCATGATGGACTTTGGCTGCATACTTTACAGAATCTTACTGTAAATGTTCATTTTTTAATTTACTTTTTAGTATTTTGAGATTTTCTCTTTCAAAAACGAAAAAATGATTTCAGATAGGGCTGTTAATTTTGTGTTTTCCAATAACATTTTAATATGTTGCTTGTTCTTTGTTTCTTAAAATATGTAAAATCTAAATAGAGTTTCATAAACCTGCTTGATATTCTGTCCTTTGTGAATATAAATTGAAAAAATTGTGCTCAGTTAGAAAAGAATGAAATTTAAGTGTCATGATTTGAAGTACAGGTGGCCCAGTCTAATTAAATTCCAAATTCTAATACTGAGGATTGACATTTTTGTATTACTGAATCTTCATATTACTGAAGTTCTTCATCTATCAGCATTTAAAAATGTAATTGTATCAGAACTTTATAAAACACTTGAAAGACTATTTTTTGAGTAATTCTGAATAACCAAAGACAACACATATACACCACTAACTACGACTTGTTTACTTGTGTCAGATTTGAGACAATAAACGTAGAAAACATGGCAACATAAGACTATACTTGCCCTTTTTGCATGTGTACATGATCTGTAGCTTTCTCTAGGCAATAGTTGCTGTTGTTGCTTTGTTTTTAATGATCTCAGGATTGATCAAATGGTCTTTACTAAATAGTCATTACATTTATCAATTTTCCTTTAGCTCACTTTCTTTCTAAAATAGCTACCAGTTAAAATAATTGAGCATCAATGTCATTATAGCTCAGGTCAGTAGTAAACATGCAGTATATAAACTAGGTAAAAAACATTTCAATTTTTTCAAATTAAATTTTTAAGCCTTTTTAATTCAAGAAATTGATGTATCACTTCAGTAGGTATTAGAAGAAATGTCCAAAGGATAGGTTATTGAGTCTAAAACTCCTCACACACCAAATATGTATATATGAAAGTTAAGATTGTTGTGAAGGATTATGCAAAAGTTAAGACTGTCATGAAGAATTATGTAAATATATATATATATACACACACACACACACACACACACACACACACACACATACATCAGGGATCAAACTAAGAACCTTGTACTTGTCTTGGCAGGCAGGCACTTATGACACTGAGCTATCACCCCGGTCCCTGAAGTACAACTTTAATAAAGCATTCTTCAAGATGATCCCCTACTGAGTATTTTAAAATATATTATCTAGTGAATTAGAACATATATATATATATATATATATATATATATCATATATATCATATATGATATATCATATGATATATATATGGAGAGGGGGCCTTATATATGGAGAGGGGGGCCTTATATAAGTAGAAATAAAAGATCTTCCATTCATGATTCTTTTTTGTGTTTCCTTATCTATAATGGACAACAAAATCTCCTGGAGACTTCACAATATAGCTATCCAGACCCCATTCTGACTTTCCAATTCAATTAGCCTACAGTAATACATTCTTGGTGAGGCCTAATATTCTTGTCTAGAAAATACACTGCAAGAATCTACTATGGGGAGAAAGGCACAAAGAAAACTATTTAGAAACAAAATCTTGTACCTGATTAGTATTTTAATTAAAAAAATTAGTTCTATTAGTTTATTTAAATTCTTTTACATCTATTTATCCATAGAATTTATATTTATTTCATTTCTTTCATCTCACTGAAAAGTATCTGCAGGTTCTTTGATTTGGATTAGGCATGTGAAGTACTGTGTTTTGCCAAAAACCTCAAATTACCTGGTTTTTTGTTTGGTTTGGTTTGGTTTTTTTGGTTTTTATTTTTTCAATGTAGTGTGGTTTGTGCTTGTTTGGAGAGCAGTTCAAAAACTATCTTACTATACTGTACTGCCTCTGATGTTAAGATTTTAGATATAGTATAAGGAGTCTAGCTCTGACTATATTTTCCTAAGAATAAAGACATATTTTTGTAGCATGTCCTAGGATCTCCAGGAGTCCAAGAGTTATTGTGAGTTTCCTCCATTTCATTGTGTTCCACTTGCCAACTTATAGACACTTGTAATCTTTAGAGATCTGTTACCTTTTCATCACGCATACATTCTAAGTAACTATCCACAATGGTAAAAACAAATTCCCCAAGATACAAACTACAAGTATATATACAAATGGGAGAGGTATAGAAGAAACGTGTTGGGCTGGTCCTCACTTAATTTTAATTGTTTATAAAAACATTCTGTGGTCTTGAACATGTCATTGGGCTCATTGAAATTTTTATAATTTGGTTATCTTGGGATGATACTTCACCCTGAAGTGTTTCCCATTCCCTAGCAAATAAAATTTCTTAGATGGAAGATAAGAAGTAAACTCAGAAGGGAAGAAACAAAATTATCTCTCCCAATAAAATGTGTATTTTGATAAATGGGAAAAAACTGTTTAAGGTCCAGGGAGATGGCTCAGTAGAATAAGCACTTCTCTGGCAAGGACAAGGGCCTGAGTTCAATCCCAGGTTCTGCCAAAAAAAAAAAAAAACTATTTAGAAAGTGTTCAACATAAGGCAGAGGACCTCAAGTCCGCACCTTGTAGAGCAATTAAACACTAAGAAGAATATATGCAGAGTGT
>NDGM011178244.1:0-19319 GCA_002564305.1 Octomys mimax | reverse complement strand
CAGGGTCTCACTATTAGATCAGACTTGTAGTGATCCTCCTGTTTACAGCCTCCCAAGAGCTGGGATTACAAGAGTATTCCACCACGCACAGTCTCAATTGCTGTCTCAGAGTGCCCCAGGGGCAGGGTCGGTGCAGCAGACCTGGGGATCAAACCCCCAGCCCCTGCACCTGCTTGCAGGCACTTTAATCCTTTCAGCTATTTGGCCGGCTCTCAAACTATTTTTGTTTTCAAATCTCCATATTACCAAATAACTAATACATTATAAAAAATGGTTCTATCTTGTTTTATTCCTGAAATTTTATTTTTCTTGTCTCAATGATGACAGAGAAAATTAATAATCTATCTGTAATATGACAGACTTGTAAGATTGTAAGATACTGTAATAAAAGTCCCACGCTTACTTTTTATCAATGTCATAGAACTAATCCCGAGCATCCTGCTTTTCTCATACCCCAGCTAGTAGATTACTGTGACTGCAAGCTTTTTAATTAGCTCATGATGCTGAAAATAGTTTCCTAGTCTTAGGTTTCAAGTGACTTCAGACAGTAATGTTTTCCATATGGTTTTAGCATAGGAGTAATCTGGCAGCCCGAAAAGCTCATGCTAATTATAGAAATCTTATTCATTGTAATTATTAAGCATACTTTGGAATTCTAAAAATTTCATATCCTGGAAAATGTTTAAATCCTAAAGTGTGTGACTTGTACCCTGGAGTGGTCAAGACTGTCATCTTAAGATGACAAGGACAAGTCCTTTTCAGTGATTTTAATCCTTGAAAGAGAGGTTTTTGAGGTTTCTATTTTATGTCACATTAGCAATCGCCTTCAGTTTAAGAGCATGAAATCCTCAGAGAGGCGAGAGAGGGATGAAGGCAAGGCCTAAACGTCACCAGTCTTGTGTTTAAACCCAGCCGCATTTATTTATAGTCTATGAACTTCGCAAAATGTCTTCTTTTTGCAGCTTGGTATCTAAATATAAATATTACTTCAGTGAACATTTTTTTACCTTACTGTGTGCTGGACAGTATGTTTTATAGTCTGAGGAGGATGGAGAAATGATCTTGATTTTTTTTTTTCTTTTCAGCACTGGGATTTGAATCCAAGATATTCACAGATATTTATATCCCTTCCCTCTTATTATCCTGTTTTATTTTTTTCAAAAAGCTCCACATTTATTTTGGAACAGGATGACTCTATGAGGCTCAATTGTTCATGGATCCTGAAATCTTTCCATTTTGGCCTCCCAGAATTCTGGGATTCCAGGTGTGTACCAAACATTTCTGTGACACCTACAGTTTGACTAGGAAAATAGGTTAGTGGAATGTAAAATAACAGGCTTGATGCAACAAATCATAAAATGTGAAATGGTGCTGAGCTCTAAACTCCCAAAACACAAACCTTCATCAAGACTATCATGGCTTTCAGAGGCTCTGTGGAAGAAACGTGGGGCTGTGCCTTGAGCAATGGATCTGGGGGGACTGAAGGAAGCTAAGCGGACATTACAGGTAGGAAAATTGGTGTTAACTTCCGGCATTACATATTAATAACAAAATGATTAAAGAAATATGACATGAGTCCATGTTATGGTGCTATGCCAGTTGATCTCAAAAAGAAGAAAGGAAGTTCCACTCACCAATTCAGTGAGTTTTTAAAATTTACTGCTATATGCCAAGCACAGATCCCAACAATGCAAAAAGCCACCGATGACCTGAAGTTGTCTCAGACTTTGCTGCTGACTTAGGGAGAGCATGTCTCTAAAAGGACCATGGCATGCACGTAGAATGTGAGTGTGCTGAATGTTTAAGGGTGGGTTTGTGGATTGAGGAAGAGTCCATAGAGTTTATTAAGCCAAGAAAGGCTTCGCCAAAGAAGTAACATGTAGGCCAAGAATGTGAGTAATGAGTAAGGGGTGGTGAAGAACATTACAGTAGAGGGAAAAAAGGGCCATGTGGCTAGTGTGGAGATAGAAAAAGGCAAGAATGTTGTGACAGGAGGTTAGGCAGGGGCTGGCCCACACAGGGACAGAGGTATCATGGGAAGAAGTTCACATTTTATGCTATAATCCCCTCAAAGGCCTTTGTTCATGTGTGTCTGCATATATGTGCATGTGCATGTGCATGTGTCTGAATGTGTGCATGTATGTGTGATGTGCGGCAGAGAATTATGGGGAGGCAGACAGACAGACAGACACAGACACAGATAGAGAGACCAAGACCAAGACCAAGATAGACTGTTTTGGAAGAACTGGCCTCAATGCAAAGCAATGAACATAATAGTTTGAGTGGAATTGGGGACTTCAGAGTAAAGGCAGACAATGAAGAGGCTCCTTCAAAGAACTTTTTAATATGCCCGAAAGCCAGATCCCAGCATGTGGACAATGGTGCATGAAGCTATCAATATTTTTGAGTATGCTAATAACAAATTTTAAGAACTAGTAATCTAACAAGGTGGATTAGGACACAAGGATATCACCAAAGAAATCATGGCAGTAATACAAGAGAGAAGGACCAAGAGCTTGGGCTAGGTTTTAATAACTAATATACAAGATACAATATTCTTACTGAATAATAACACAACACTATCATTTATTGAATACTTATAACATTCTGCACATATTCTAGTGTATGATATTCTATGTGGTTCTAATAGAAAAATTAGCTTCTAAGGTAAACAATATTCCCATTTTATACATGAGGAAATTGGTAAAGTCATTTGCCCA
This sequence comes from Octomys mimax, assembly GCA_002564305.1. NCBI lineage: Eukaryota > Metazoa > Chordata > Mammalia > Rodentia > Octodontidae > Octomys > Octomys mimax. The sequence continues at coordinate 16,599 of NDGM011178244.1, read as the reverse complement.
AGGACCATAGCTATTAAGTGGCCAGACCCACAGCTGTCTACCATCAAAAAGTCAAGCAAAATCATCTGTCCTTTACAGATTCCCCAGCTGTTAATGACTTGGAGGATAGAAGCATAAAGTGAAGCAGACTGGGAGGTTTAAAGACAGAGCAGGAAGAAAACCTGATGTTTCCAATCATCCTGAAGCAGATGAAGGAAGAAGAGATTAGAAATCCAATTCTGGACATGACAGTACACAACGGAAATGATCCCCAGTATTGGGAAATATGAAAGAGGCAACAAAATGTCTTGGAAGCAGGGGCTTCTGATGGCTTCTAAAGCCAGGGGTAGTTTAGCAACCCCACCCCAGTAAGGTGTGAATCCAGTCTGCTCCTTGTGCAGTCAGCCTGTGGTGCCTCCTGTGGATGGCATGTATGGGAAGAATGCAAGACTTTGTCTGAACTGATATAAAAGAGCTCTGATATAAGAGAGTCCTGACTCCTACAACCCTGAAAAATGAAAGACTGTACACACTTTTGAACTAAACAAAACTGACTATTGCTTTCCACCTCTTCCTGAAACACTATTGATATTGAGCCAATATTGAGCAATTTTAGCACTTTCTTGGTCAACTGAAAATACTTGTTAGGTAGAACCTAAAGAGAGGAAAACAATGGGAAACTACAAATGTAATCTGTGCTAAGTTTCCCAAACTACATCATCACCTTTTCCATATCATAAAATAGGGTTATCTCCTGAAAAAAATAATTTACAAATTACTTGGTATCTAATCAACTAAAGGTAGAACTGCAAAGGAAATTGAGTTGAACATAAATGAAATTAGATACCAAAAGTGAGAAAATTCACATGTTCCATCACTCTTGCCAGTCCTTATTTTCTTTACATTTCCCCTGTTCTTTGACTGAACCACACTGTTATGATAAAATGTATTGTCTAATTTTTACATTAATAATTAATTAATAATTAATTTTTATATTAATAATATGTTGTCTAACTTTTCTAAGTTATAATTCTTTTTTATTAGTTTTTATAAGCTTCTTATTAAAATACACTCTTGTTCTCACTCTCTCTGTCTCTCTCTCTCTCTCTCTCTCACACACACACACACACACACACACACACAGGCCAGTATCAGCTCTACCATTTTCCCTTCATCCCCACTTCTACCCACTGCCATTGTGTGTTTACATTTCCACCAAGATCTGCATCCCTAAAGTAGAATGCAAAGCTACCTTCTATGTTACTTATAGCCATCAACTTCTCCTCCCTGGACCTGAATCTGAATTTGGCACTGAGGGTTTCTCAAGGCAATGAGGAAAAGGCGGCTGACTCCCGTAGGCAGGGCGGCTCTGCCACACAAGCCTCTCTACTTGGTTAACATGAGTCAGTGCTGCACCCTGCTAACTTATGATGCCTCTACAGGACCCTGGCGAGAACTAGGCAGATATAATGTATGATTATTATATGGATGAAGAGCTTTTGCAATCTGCCTGTCTGGAAATGGGCCAAAAACTTGGAGTTGGGAATTAAAGGAAGTGCTGGCTGTTAAGTAATATAAATTTGACCTGCTGATCTGCATTGAAATAGAGAACAGAAACCAAACAAGCATCAAGGCCCTTGCCTATCAGAAAGCATTCTGGGTTATCTAACCCACACTCCAGGCAAATATTACTGGGCTTTGTCTTAGGTCTTCTTTTCAAAGTGCTCATGTAGAATGGCAGTGTGGGCAGTGTTAGAGAGGTACCAGAATGCTACTGTATTTGGATAATTACTGTGGCCTAACTAGACAGTCTATGTTTCTAACCAAAAGTCTCAAAACTGTTCCCCATACGTTCCCATGTGTTTGTTCCCCATGGACAGATTCTGTATGTATTCTATATAACTCTGCCACCCAGGGTATATGCCCAAATCTTCAGCAGTTACTGGCTTATAGCCTGAGGGAAGGACATCATTTCTACCCTTCTACAAACTACTAAATCAGAACCACACAGTAACACACATAGTAACAAGATTCCCAGTGATTTATAGGAAAAATCTTCACCTTCCCAGGCCAAGTTTTCAATCTTGACTACTCAGTGGAATTACCTGGGAGTGTTTTTTGTTTGTTTGTTTGTTTGTTTTCTGAATTCAATTTATAGAGATTCAGCCCCCAGTGGACTATCTTATGAGGTTTGTGACCTGAGTGCCAGTGTATTTTAAAAACTCTAGATGATTCTAATAAGCAGTGAAATTTGAGAACTTCCAGTTATGGCTGAAAGCTTTACACAACCAACTGCTTCCCACCTGGGTCTAGGTTGTTTTAATCCTTGAAATAAACACTGTTTGCCATACATAATGTAATGATTGTCAGCCCTGACTACAAGCTAAAATCACTAGGGGCCAGTGCCCCAAAGGGATTTTCCCTTTTCTTGAAAATCCCAGGCGGTGCCTCAGTACCAGTGAGAAATGTCACCTATAGCCCCAAGGATGCAGCCCTTCCTGCTCAGTCCTTCACGCAGGTACTCTTGGATGGGAAACAATCTGTCCAATTGTAATGTTTTCTTTGTCAGATGAGCTTGTTTTAAAAATACTAATTCCCAGGCACTGACATGGCAGGAGACTGGCATCCATGTGAAAATCAATCAAAGAACATCATCAACAAAAGATACCTTTATTACAAAAAATTTAAACATTTAGCCAAGTAGAGATAACAATACAATGAACTCTATGTGCCCACCTCATAGGCCAATTTTGCCTCATTTATATCTTTTTTATTTCCCTTCTTCTCTACACTCAAGAATTGGAAAACAACCCTGTACAACATATCATGGTATCTGTATTTCAGCATGGTTCTTAATAAATAAGAATTTCATTTTTTAAAAAAGAAGCAAAGTGCAATTATTCCATCTAAGAGAAATTATTCTTTTATAAAATAAGGTATAATCAATTTTAAATGTGCTTTTTTGCCTTATAACTATGTATTTAATATTTTTTAGTTTCCTTAAATCAGAAAGAAATAACTCAATACATTGAAAGCTGTTAATTTTTCTCAATCTATTCAATTATTAGTCACAGGCAATTTCTTTCCTCTTTTCTCCTTCCATTGTTCCTTTTCAAAATCTTTCTCTGCTTCCTCTTCCTTTTTCTTGAAATTCATTTGAGGAAGAAAATAGATCACTTTTCCAAAATCCCATTGTGGATTTTACTGATTATACCCATGCTGGCATTTAATATTTTTTTTCTTGTTTTCTGTAATCTCTTCAAGTAATATCTAGATTTGGAGCAAGAATTGGCAAACTACCTTCCATAAAATGTTAGAAAATAAATATTTTCAGAATAGAAGCTGTATGATTTCTGTTTCAGCTATTAAATTTTGCTATACACAATATATAACTAACCATTGACAATATATAAACAAACACATGAGCTGTGTAAGTAAAACTTTAGAAAACCAGAGGGGCTGGGGAGATGGCTCAGTAGAATAAGCGCTTCCCTGGCAAGCACAAGGAGCTGAGTTCAATCCCTGGCTCCAAAAAAAAAAACAGGCAGAGCAGGACAGATTGGTCTGAAGGACATTACTTGGTGACTTTGTATGTATAGATTTAATCTGATACAGATGTAATTGTTCAAAAAATATGACACAGACAATATTGTGTACTTCTATCAGGGGGCACATAATGTCTGATTGTCTCTTTTTTAAATTTTAGCAGGTACTGGGGATTAGGAGCTTTCTTCCAAACTGTGATATTCTTCATTTTTTTGGTAGTTATTAGCTGAAGTATTCCTATAATGAGAAACTTTTCTTTGCCAATTTAGTTACCCCAAGAGAACACAAAGGCAAAGGAGAATGAATAATCTTTCCTTTTGTAAATAATTTTGAAAATGATGAATGAGTTACTTAGCACTCTCCAAAGGTAAGAAATGCAGGATTTTTTTTTCATTAGTATCATTATGAACTCTTAGATTTGAAAATTAATGCTTTTAGTCCATTGTGATTATTATTTGTATTGGTGCTCCAGTTGTCCCATAGATAGTCAGGGGAGCCTCTTCCAGTTGGCTTCTGGGTCCCTTTAGTACATCCTTGAATCCTTGATAGCACTTATTTGCTGTTATCTGTTCTGTTAAGACACTCCCATCCAATCTTGTATATTTTCTATTTTAGGCTAATCAGAGACCTCTCTAAGGATCTACAATGTCTTAGTTACTCTTCTCTCACAGCTGGGACAAACTATCCAACACCAAAATTAAGAAAGGAAAGGTTTACTTAGCTCACAGTGGAGGTTTCAGTCCATACTCAGCTGGTCCCAGGGCAGAGTGGCACACGGCAGAGGGCAGCCATTCATGGCAGTGGAAAACGGCAAAGAAGAGAAATGTAACTGAGAAATAATTTGGAACCAGAGAAGTGGGGTCACTGCTGTGACTATATGCCTGACCACATGGATTTTAAGCCTTTGGGAATGATTTATGGGAAGAGATAGGAAAGGTTTGGAGATGCTGTCTATAAGAGAAGAGCTGAAATGTCTTCGGTTATAGGGGAAATTCTGGTCAGCATTCAGAATGCTCTAGACCAGAAAGCTGGCAGAAATCCTGCCTGTAAATACCAGGCTGGGGAGGCCTCTTCTCAGAAGAAGGACTATGTTGATTGCTGGACTCCAGATGATGTGTGTTATGGCTTGACAGAAAGTTTGTCTGCATTTAGCTTGTGTCTAGAGACTTTGCCTGAGACTGAGATTAAGTGTGGTGGACTGATTAACCTTGCAAAAGAAATATAAAAACAGTCAAATATTGAGGCAGTGGCATGGTTATTGATGGGGACCTTTAGTCAGATGTATGTGGAGAATCTAGAGCAAAGAACTAAGCAGCATGATTTATGATGTGAGTTTATCCAGAAAGGAAGCTCCAATAAAGCTGTGGAACGCAAAGACAGAGCTGAAAGGATACCCATTGCCAGGATGGAACAAGACAATGAAAAGGATGGCCTGGGGACAGGAAGTGGCAGGTCTCCACCCTTTGCAGCCTCAGACCTGCAAGGGCGAAAGACTTTGCTTTCCGGGAATCAGGGTCAGCGTGCTCAGTGATCCAGACACTCGACCCTTACAGCCAAGAGAGAAGACCTGGCTACTGCTCCAGCTGGCATCAGACCTTGACAATATGCATGTGGCACTGGTTTTAGGTGCAGGCAGAATGCAAGAGTTCTGAGGTTAAGAAGGCTTCCACCTAGGTTTCAGAAGGCCTGGAGGCCAGGCAGTGAATCCCTGAGAAGGCAGTATGTGAAGTAGAGAGTGAGAAGCCTAATACACACTGGAAACCCCAGAAGTTTGGAAAAGCCAGGAATGTGGATTATCTAAGAAAAACTGAAGGGAGGGAGCAAAGCAGGCCTAAGAGAGGAGCCATGGGAACTGCCACCAAAAATGCAACAGGGGTGAGTCATGTAAGGCTTTTGGAGCTCACTCACTCATTACAGATTGCTTTGGATGTTCCAGATGGAGCTATAGGACTTAATGTTTGTCCTTCTGAATTTCGGACTTGCTTTGGTTCCAATGCCTTATAGTCCAGGTTCCAATGCCCTGTTTGTACCTTTTAGAATGGTAATGTTTTCTGTGCCACTGAATGTTGGAAGTTTTTAACTTTTCATTTGTATAGGGCCTCACAGCTAAGAGTTTGCCTTAGATCTTGGAGGAGACTTGGGACTTGGACTTTTTATCAATGCTAAAACTGCTAGGACCTTGGCAACTCTTAGAAATAGACTACAATGACTTTTGCACAAAGGGATGCACATCAGTCTTTGGGGGTCTGGGGGTGGAATGTTATTATTTGTATCTAGGTGTCCCTGCAAAGCCTCATGTAGCCAATGTGGTGGCTTCTAGAGTTTGCGATTAATTAATGACTCAATGTTGGCTTTATGGGTGTGAGTGCTACCTCAGCCCTGGGGTGGGCAATCTGCATTACAATGTAAGGAGGGGAAAGGGGCTTGCTAACAGCTGCAGCTGTGGCTTCTCCCTTTGCTTTTTTGCTGTTTTCTACCACCATGAACTGCTGCCCTCTGCCATGTGTCACTCTGCCTTGGAGCCAGCCGAGTATGGACTGAAACCTCCACTAAACGTGAGCTAAATAAACCTTTCACTCCATTATATTGGGTGCCAGATATTTTGTCCCAGAAACAAGAGAAGAGCAACTGAGACATATAAGTAGAAGAGATCATTACTAGCTGATTAGTTTCTAGGCTATTCTAGGGAATTTATTAGGAAAATTATATTTTTTAAAGAAGTGTGTATTTATTGAAGATGAATTATGAATTTGTATTCATTCATAGTAATACTTCCAATTATAATTTGAATTAATCTCTTCTATCTTACTTCCTTTTCCCATACCAAAAATCTAGCTCCCAAAGATGCATATGTAATTATTCAGTTGGTTTATTGCCCCCAAAATTCTAGCCAAGATTGAAAAGAATGAGCTGAAGAATCCCTTAAGAGAGTTATAAATAAAGAATTTAATTTCATAAAAAAAGAACTTTTCCATTTTTTTGACTTTTCCTCATACCCTGCGGGGCCTTAAGCCTTTAATAAGTCAGCACATCATCCTATCATAATGCCTCCAATCTGGGAGAATTGGGTCCTTGGGTCTTGGGGGGTCAGAAGGTGAAAATCAAGCACATTTCATGTACTATCACATCCTGCTACCAACACCCTGCATGGGTGGCTTGGTCAGTTAAAGACTAATTGGCCACTCTTCTCTGACTATGCAGGGGATGACAATCCAATTTTCTGAGCAAAAGTTATTGCAATCAAAAGAGTATATTGGGAAGGAGGAAAATCAGGTCACAAGCTTCTTATTTAGTTTACATATTCTATGTCTATATAGAAATATATTAATACACTGTATCAATATATATTTTAATAAATACTTGAACAAAAATTAAATATACAAGATATATATCCATAGCATATATTCTATATTCACTATTATATACTAAGGGTTTGCCACATGCCAGCCATTGTCATACGTTAAAGAACTGAAGATGAATAAAAGACACTCAAGCCTTCGGGGGAAACAGTAAGATAAGACAAATAAAAAGCCATTGAAAACATAATGATATAAGTGAAAAAGTGTTTGAAGCATAGAGGAAGGGGAAATTAACTGAAAACATGGAGAATTATGGAACATTTTAATGTAGGATGTGACTTCTCAGTTCAGCGGTGAAGACTGGAAGCACTCAGACATCTGCCGTGGAAGATGCCCTGGGGCATCTGAAGGCATGGGGCAGGCAGACCCTGGCCACAGGATGTGCAGACAGCAGGACGGTGCAAACCACCTCCATGGAGTGGATTCCAGCCTGGGGCAGCCTGCAGAGGAGTGGGGTTGCGCCTCTGCCGCTGGTGAGCTAAGCCTGAGCCAAAGCTGTGTGTTGCTCTTTCCCAGCCTGACGGCTCATACCCAGCCTCCTCCAGCAGTCACAGCCTTATAATATCAGAGGAGAGTGTGGAAATCTTCACAAGAGAACTGAATCTGTCTCTTTATCAAGCTGAAAATAAGCGTAAGTCTGCTCCCCATGATTCCCTCGCTTGAGCTTCCAGAACACCTCTGCTGCCCCATCAATCTTTGATTTCCTTTCCCCGCCAGAAGCACCATAAAGCAGAACGCTAATAAGCGATTCTTCCATGATACAGAGGAACAAAGATGAGAGGTGGGCAGATAGGGTGCAATTTAACAAAAGGAAATCTCTTTGCCATCAGGGGAGGAAAGAAAGTACAGAAGGGATGCAAAACCAAACATCTGAGTAATAAAAAAAGAAAATAATTTGCTTTAAAGACATGTACTGACAGAAAATCATTGCAATAAAGAGAGGGAAAGCCACTTTTGTGCATTAGAAAAGTTTTTACTAGATACTTTCATCTCATAAAAGCAGGATTTCTGATAAAATAAGTTTGTGTACAAACTGGATTATTCTGAATACCACTTTAGTAAGAATATAAAAACCAAGCAACACATAATCTTTTTCATGGGAGATTTGAGCTTCTGTCTTTTTTAAAGATGTCTGTTGGTATTTAGAATAAAGTATGTAAATATCATAAAATAAACATCTGAGGTCTCTTTCACTTCTGCTTCAATCTCCTCTAGCTCTGTTTCTTGGTCCTGTTTGGCAACACGATGCATGAAAGAAGGCTTGCTCTTTCATCTCTGGTGAGGTAGAGTCTGTGCTTTGTTTACCTGTAGCGGTGCCTGCCCTGGCTACAATATTCTCTTTTAGTCTGAGCATGTGTCATTGATACCAGCATCACTGATACGAGTCAACAAAGCAAAATTCATTCTGCTTTCCTTTCTTATGAAAGAGCCTTTCATATTTCCAGGATAATGAGTAAGCCTATGCTTAAGATGGGATACATTAAAGAGCCAAGAAACCTCCAAGGAGAAGTTTATTGGCAACAAAGACAATGCCAAAGTTTGAGTGTATGAGGAAACTTTAAAACAACTGACCAAGCATGGGCCTATGCTCCCTGTATCTTCTTGGGCCTTTCAGGGTCTGGAGAGTAGGTGCTCATAGCTCTTTGCAGAGCAAAGGGATTTATTCTAACCAAGCTGTGTTAAGAGGAACTAAACATATTTTTTCCTGCCTGGTTGATTTAGTGATTTTGTTTCTGTGTATACAAATAAAAATACTTGCTACCAACCAAAGTTGAGGAGATTATGTTAAAGATAGACATATGCTTAGAAAGTTCATTCATCCCTCACAGAGGATTAAAACCCAATGGTTCACTGACTTCTTTGGCTATAAACCTCAATTTAGGAGGCTACTGAACACTCTTCTAATAAAATACCGGGATAGACTCCTCCAAAACAAAATAAAATGTGCACATTTTAAGGTAAACATATACAGTAATGTTTAATCTTTGAAAAGCATCATACTGAAATAACTCTGTGAGTCATCTGAAAATAATGGCCACAGAAATAAAGGTGATAAGCAAAGACGTCTCCTTGATGTGGTATTTTAAGCATGTATCCTTTAACAGAGAATAGAGCTAAAGTAAAAAGTAAAGGAGGTAACAAAATGGTACTCCTATGATCTGTTTTTGTCAAATAATTCCTTTATATAAAACACCATACCTTTTTAATTTCAGATTTCAAATTACAGGGGTTGCTCTGCTGGCTGAAGAGGGATTTCTTGAATCTCTCTATTACCCTTCTTTTCAAATTGTGGTGCAATGCTGGAGGAAGCTGTATAAAATGAGAAAACAATCATTATAACCAAATTCTCAACAGTGTATTGCTCAGGAAGAATGTACTGAAGACCAAACGATGTCAAAATATTCACTCAACAGAACTAAATAAGAACATAAATGTTACTTCAAGTTAGCATTACTACATGCTGTAGTTTTTTATCTTACAGTTAGAAGAAATAAAACATATTACTTTGATTTCTTTCAAAGATCTGCTTCCATTTATCTTGTCATTGTTACACTTCTTGATATTACTTTTTATACAATCACTAAACAATTCACTAACTTTGCATATGTTGAGCTTTGTGAGGAACACTCTTGATACAGAGGTGTGCGGTTTATCAGATACATAGGTACTTAGGGCCTACCCAGAACCATGTCCAATACCCAGCCTCCACTCTGCTTCTCAAAGAGCATCCAATGCTTTGTACCAGAGAGTGCACAGCTACCTTAGCTCATAGTTAGTGAGTTGTCCGAAAATTCAACTGAAAAAAATCAAATTTTGGAGGCTAATTTTGTCCTGAAGAAATACACAATGAATTACTATACAGTATATCCTAATAGGATGAGTTAGATTTAATAAATATATAGGAAATCATATATAATATGATAATTGGATGAAACCAGGGAATTAAAAAAGCCTGATATATAGTACTTTTCAGACCAAATTTGTATAGGAAAATTAAGGTCCTGATAGCACAGAGAGAGAAATTTGAGTGAAGAATAGCACAAAAGAAGCAGGATCAGAGTTATAAGGGATATTCGGGGTAACATGATGTTTCACTTTGTGGAGACAGGAGAGGTAGAATAGGCAAGACAACAGATGGTTAAATGGAAAGGGCAATGTGGTAGTAGGAGGTCAAGATTTGTAAGCAAGAATATAACTCAAATAAATCTTACCCTCATGTGTGAATTTCTCATTGTCTCCCTAGTGTAAGAACCTGGAAGAGTAAATAGAATCTGCAAGATACAATAGATACTGTGAAAGGGAAAGACACTGTTCAAAGGGAAGGGAACAACTCGGATGAGAGAAAGGAGAAAAAAGAAAGAAAGAAGGAAATGCATTGCTCTTCCCGCCCTCCCCACACACAATAGCTTGGATAATTGTACTGTTAATTTCTGCTGGTCTCTTGAAAGGAACAATTAATGCTTAAATATTTTTTTCTGTCTTCTTTTTAATTTTTTGACCAATTTTGCACACTTATATCTGGTAATCCAAACAACTAAGTTGAAGACAACAATATGCAATATAACAACCATTGTTGAACTCATATCATTTTGTTTAGTGAAATTCTATATCATTTCTAGTGTTATTTTTACTATTTGTATTCTCTTAAAAAATACAAAAGTTTCAGGGGCCAGGGATTCAATCCCTGGGCCTGCAGTGCTGGCCCCGTCCCCAGGAAGTGCTGAGACAGTAATTGAGACTGGGCATGGTGGCACATACCTGCAATCCCAGCTCTTGGGAGGCTATAAACAGGTGGATCTAGTAGTGAGACCCTGAACACCCTGTAGACCCTGCCCTAAATATATATATATATATATATATATATATATATATATATATTTATATGTTTTTTATTTTTTTATTTTTTGGCAGAACGGGGGATTGAACTCAGGCCCTTGTGCATGCCAGACAAGTGCTTATTCAGTAGAATAAGACAAGTGCTACTGAATAAGCACTTGTCTATCTACCTGGCCCTAGTCTTTTTCTTTTAAATGGCAATGTGAATGTATCTTTTATTATAATGGGGGGGCAGGGAAATAGCTCAGTAGAATAAGCACCTGCATAGCAAGCACAAGGTCCTGAATTCAATCCCCAGTACTGCAAAAATAAATAAATAAATAAATGTAAAAGAATATAATTCAAATCCAGATAAAAAGCAAGAGGAATGAGTCAGAAACAAACATGAGCCCACCCTGCTCCACGCTCGAGGCTCCCTCCTAGTTGTGGCTGCTGTCATGTAACTACCAGTGGCCAATAAAAATGACGTGCATCCCTCCAAGGCAGAAGCAATTCAAAGCCAGTGCTTCCTGCCTTTCTGTCCTCCCCTAAGAAACTTGGGGCCCATCTTCCCAGGCAATATAGCCACAAGGCACAGCAGGGAACCCTGGCAAGCCCAACTCTGAGTGAGAAATAAACCTCTATGTGTCAAGCCAAGATATTTGGGGGAACATATACTGGTGATATAATTTACTACGTCCTCAATAACACAAGAAATGTCTATTAACTCAGGTTTCATGAAAGAAGAGGATTTTTTAAAGGCAACAGAAGAACAAAGAGTGGGGTCTATTGATTTCCTTGTGATGTCTAACTTTACAGCCAAGCATGACACAATCCTTTGCTAAGTACAAAGCACTATGATTATATTGGTATAACACAGAACAATAATGTAATTTAAAAAATGGATTTTAAGTGCATTGTTAATCCTAGCTCTTGAATCAATGTACATTTAATTAGGGAAGAAAATGGAGCATTCTGGAAATACTGAGCCCTTCAATGTTCTTTAAAAGGCTGTACAGTATGTCAGCACTGCTTCTCCACTGATCTCTTTTGATGTCAATATTGTTGCTTTCTTTTGCCTTCATCCAGCATTGATTCCTTCTCATGGTCCCAGTATTAGTCATACATTGATATCTGGATACTCTTTAATGATTGGTTCCATGGAGCTTGCCAGGTAACAAAAACTATGAGCATCAAACAAGTTGTTTTGGCTGCACAGGACAGCAAGTTGTGAGATTGTCAATTATCAGCAAGTCAAGTTCTGGCTTCATCACTGAGTGCCAAACAAACAATGGGGACAGGAACAGAGTTTTCACATCAGAATGCATTAAGTGCTAAATTTGATGAGTTTCAAAGCAGTCTAATACCAAGGTAGGACTGTAATTATTGTTGTCTTTTCACATGGAGTAAAAAGGAGAAATAATATAATGTTCAAAGACAGAGAGTTATTTTTTAGCATTAATGGATAAACAGTTGAAGACAGACAACAGAAATGAGCATAAAAATATACATGTGAATGGAAAAAGTAACAAAAGAAGAATGAACTTAACTAGACTAGAAAAAAAGCAATGAGTAGAGGCAGGCACATACTTTCCTCATAAAGAAATGCAAACAGGGGGACAGTGCCTGGAGAGACACAGGTTTGAACATTCCTGTGGTTTCACACTAAAAACTACCATCCGTCTAAATCAAACACTCGAGGGAATGGTGGCCATGCCCCTCGATTGGCTGCCCCGTGTCACTGAAACATGGTGGTCCAAGGCGAAGGTGCTGAGCCCTGGCTGCTACCATTAACATCAAGTACAGGGGCTCGTGGCTCCTGCACAGGGGTCTCAGCCCAGCGCTGGTGACTATTTTCATCAGGTTACTTTTGGTACTCTAAAAACTCTAGCCACTTATTTAATTTGTTAAGCCACTAATTGATTTAGAATTGTGATAACTGTAACTGGCAGCCTGAATTAATTACATAAAAACTCCTGTTGGTAAAGTAATATTCAGGCACCTGAAGACTCACATACGGGGCACTATTAGGAATTATGTTTTACTGGAATGATGATCCTTTTGCTGGAAGGATGATAGGCAGTACCTCATCTTTAAAATTTTCATGCAAGCATCTATAGTGTTACACAGAATGATGACTCATGTTTAATTACAGATGAGGTAAGTATAATAATACATTGAATACAAGAACTGTAATACTAAGAATAGAACATTAAAATCTATGATTCATACATGCTAGGCGCTATGACTGCTCCTTTATGTGCATTAACTCACTTTTCCCCCCACAACAAACTTATAAAGCAGATGCTACTTTACAGATGAGGAAATCAGAGCTTATAGATCAAAAATATCCTTCTGAGGTGCTCGGTCTTCTAGCCCAATCATTATCCTAGAGCAGACACCATCACTACTAATATAAAGGATGAAGAAACAGATTGAAGAAAACACAAACATTATCTCAAAAATCACTCATGCAAATGCGATTTACATTTTTTTGTTTCGCTGTTCACAAAACTAAAAACAAGAAATATTATCTATATGTTGCCTAACAAATTTTTTCTTTCAAACTTGCATAATATATGGATTATTTCTAAAGAAATGAATTCTTTGCCTACAAACATATCAGCAGACCATGAGTAGTTTCCAGGGATCTAGTTGATACATAATGACCAAAATAGGATCGCTGTAGATTGGAGGCCAGTCTGAACAACACAGAGTTTAACGCCAGCCTGAAATACATAGTGAGATCCTGTCTCAACAAAACAGAACAAAAGTTGCTGTGTGCTACTTTTAAAATATTTGTTTTACAAAATAATCGAAATGTAGAATAGCATTAAACTCAATATTTAACTTGGTTGTGGAGGTCTTACCTAAGCAACAACACCTAAAGGATTATACCAAAACATCACATTGGCACTCCAGTCACCTTATCAGCCCAATGATAATTTCTGTTTGCAGCAACAGAAATGAGCAACTGGCTTCATTCTTGGTTGGCTGGTGTCAAGATTACTGTCTCACTTCTGATGGAAACAGATGTCAAATCAGTGAAAGCAGAGTAAGGATTTAACATCCTGCCTTTTAAAATAGTTGCTTGTAGATAATTTTCTCAGCTATATCTCCAAGGAAACGGGACAGAAAAGGATGCACCAGCCCAAAACACAAGTTTTCCATGTAAGTTCATCTGTTGGTTGTCAAGAGTTATGTGGCTTACAACTCAGGGCCGCTGCCACATGTGAAGTACAAAAATTTGACTCATATATAAATGGGGGATGGATATTTGTTTCTATTGTCAATTCTGTCTTACTTTCCCACTAGCAGAAAGAAAAACTTAGTCTTGATCTTTGACCTATAACTAATATACTACTGGAATATTTAAGTTTGTATTTTTTTCTTTATGTGAGACACTTCGAATTTATTTAGTACTTACTATACATTAAAGTTCCCCAGAGGAGAAATCATTCCTTTCTGTATTCAATGCCATGCAGTTTGAAGTATTCTAAAAACTATTTTTAAAATAGTCATATCTGCATTTGCAACTAGGAATACACGACTTCCTGCCAAATTATATGAAATCATTTGTTAGACTACAGTTTAAAAGCATAATAATAAGATATTTACAATAGCTTCCTTCTTGCTTTAAAATACTTTGAAATCCATAAAAAGAAATGGAACATATCCATTAAGAGATTCTTATTACAGAAATATTAGCGACATAGGCATAATTTTCAAAGAATATTTTTCTCAATAGTTAATAGCTGAGATAATTAAAAAGTTATTTTTATTACACTAAAGTTAAGAATATTTCTCATATTTTATATCAAAATTTAAATGGAAATGTACTTTCATACTACATAGATATGCAGAATATATTTTGATTTATTTCACACACACTGCCCACATACACGCATGTTCCCTGGTACTCCCCTGCTCTTTTCATTTAATCAGATCATCGTATATGATTGCCTAAGATGAAGGCTGGCAACAGAAAATGGAAAGCAATAAGTTTTAGAATCTTGCATCTGAAATGCGCTAGAAGGGAAACTGAAAAGAGAACCAGATCTGTGATAAAACTTGACAGATGATAGCCTGGCTGCTCAGCCCTAGGGGTAATAAAGATTCTCCAAGGTAAGAGAACAAAAAGCCAAAGAAAACCAAGAACTCAGAAGTAGGTTGGTACCAAAGAAGGGAGTCAGGTGTTCCAGCCCTAGGCTAAGTTTGCCAGTTATCAATGTCTGTCAGTTCCAAGTCTTTCCTTGATTTTTTTGCTCTTGACACGAGGGTATTTTCCCCTCAGCAGCTGGTTGGCTGCTAAGCTCTTGCACCAGTTAGCATTTCATAACCAGCACAAATATTTTATACATACAACTTAAAGGAGAGGTTCCATTTAGCCCCTGACTTCAGAGGTTCTTCAGTCCATGGTCAGTGGTCTCCATGACAGGAACATCATGACAATAAAATGGAAAAATCCCTCTGCTTCATGGAGACCAAGAACAAGAGCACATGCAAGGAGTGCAGCAAGACTCACCCTCCCCAAAGGCTTACCCCATTGTGACACACCTCTCAATGAGCCCTCATCTCTTTATAGCACATCTATGGATAAGGATATCATCACCCCAAGGTCTAATCACTTTTTTAAAAGTGTCTTAATCCAGTCAAACTGAGATGGACCCTCATAGATCTACTGGGAGAGAGCAAAAGAAGGACCCAGAGGAAATTAGCTTGTCCTTCTGGGCCTCTTTCTTGTCTTGCTCCCACAGCACACAGCAGCCAGCATACATAGAACCCCTAGTAGTTAGTACTAACACAAAGTCAAATCTAGTGATGACAACATTGTGGGAACTCACCAGAAATGTCTGTAGAATGACACCTACTCACTGGTAACCTCCCAGGTTCCTAGAGGGTGCCTTCCAGCACAATACCTTGAGTGCTGATGCTTAGCAACCTCAATAGCATGCTAATACTTGAGTGGCTTGCTGTGCTTCTCCAGAGGCAATCTTCCCTTCATGCTTCTACACCATGGCAATTTAGCAAATGTCTCTGTCCTCTCCATTGAAGACTGGACCTCAACCCAGGACCGGGTATATACTGCATGTGTGTCTCTTTCTTAGGCACTCTGCTTAAGCCCTAGGGGTACTGACTTCTCTTTATGTTTTGCCTATATGCTTTAAATAGCTTTCTGCTTCCTTAGTAGACAATATCCTGTTATCATTAGCCATTTTTTTCTTTTTTTTGGCAGAACTAGGGATTGAACTCTGGCCATTGTGCTTGCCAGCCAAGCACTTATTCTACTAAGCCATCTCCATGGCCCTAGCAATTTTTTATACTAAAATTTCCTTGCTGATATTATTGCTATAGTTTGGACATGGAATGACTCTCCCCTCCCCTCAAAGTAACAAAACTCAGCAGTAGGCTTTGCAGGGGTATAATCATATCAACTTCCCAATTCCATCTGTACTGGCACTTCTCCCAGGACATATGTACAGCCTGTATCTGAACCAGCGAGGATGTAGCCAGAAACCACCCAGTGATTATGTTAGTCAGACATGGGCCTAAGCCATAGGGCCATGGGATCAATTAGGAAACAGAACCTTTGAAATACTGAGCCCAAATAAACAAACCTCTGTCAGTGTTGAAGGCTTTGCTCCCAGATGGTGCTTTTTGGAGTTGGTGGAACCTGTAAGATCTGGGCATCCTAAGAGGTCTTCAGTTCATTGTAGAAGTGGGGATAATGAGACCCCTTGACCCTTCTTTTTCTTATCTTTCATACTTCAGGCATGAAGTGAGAGGTTTTGCTCCAATGTATTTTTAATGTTCTGACCCACCTTGCCTAGGACCAAGGGACTTTGGACTAGAACTCTGCAAAGGCTGAGCCAAAGTAAACCTCTTTTTTTTTTTTTTT
>NDGM011178239.1:0-18289 GCA_002564305.1 Octomys mimax | reverse complement strand
TTCTTTATGTATTAGGCACATCTTCAAAACGTATTTCTGTCTCTAATGTCTCCTAAAAACACAAAACTAAGGGAGATGGTTCTTCAAGAAATCATCCACAACCAAATTAATCACTTGCAAGGAAAATATTTCAGGCTTTAAGCTGTTTTTGCACTTCTGATAAAAGTTACCAGATTATTAAGTGATATCTGATAAAATTTGAATTAAAGAACCCCCTGAAAACTTAAGAGAAAAATTTTGACCAAAAAGCTAATTAATTGAGACAAGTATATCTACTATAGCAGTTTAACATTATAGATTTTTAATCAAAATAGTGTTTGAAAATAAAAATAATGAACCGCCTCCTCATTCCCTCATAAATACCTTCTCGTGCAGATCATCACGAGTCACAGAAATCTTAAAGGTTGGGATGGAGCGGCCACTCAGAAATTCAGAGCAAGCTTCAGAGCCATGTCCCTGGAGTCACTAGAAATCCAACTTTCCACTCTCAGTTTGAAATATAACTGGGTTACAGTCAATCAAGTCTATGCATGGGACATTTTCTACCACGGACTTTGATTCAGTTATCAATGGAAAATGACACATGATCAAATAATGCCCCTTCATGCACCACACGGGCCAGCCACCATGTCCAATCCACTGCTGCCCCGAGCTGCTTCCCAGCTACATTTAACGACATGTGGTCGGGGACCCTTTCAATCTTCAGGGCCCTTTGTCATGAGGGCAACTCCACACGGTGGACTGAGAGCCAGCTTGTCTCCATGTGGAGGAGCCCCCGGGGTCCCAGCAGCTGCTCTGCCGGGGCGACAGCCTAGAGAAAGCCCCGCCGAGGACCTCTCGCCTGGAGCCCGAGGCTTTGCATCTTCGCCCATTCAGCCTTGGACCCCGAATCAAACAGGACCTTGAAAACATTTGACGAGCCCTCAATATTCCAGCTATCATAATGAAAAGAATAAATTTCCACTCAAGTGAGGGGCTAGGAAGCAGCTGAAACAGAAGAAAGGAAGCAGCTCATTCCAGTGTAAAGCTTCCAGATGAGACAAAGTAGAACCTGCTCTCCACTATGTGTGCATGTGGCTATGTGCCAGGAACAAAGTTGCAAATGTAAAATATCACATTTCACTGAATTGTCCCAACCAAATCCCACAGCGAAGATCAGTACTGCCACCAGAAAAAGCAAATCTCAGAATATTCAAAGCACGCAAGAAGTCTCAGTTCCTCCACTTACTTGACAATGTGAACTTGGGCAAATATTTTACATAAAATCTCAAGGCGTAGTTTCTCAGATGAAAATGAGGATAATAATATTACCAAATTATAAGATTGCTAGAGCTGGCCAAATAGCTCAGCAGATTAAAGCAGTTGCAAGCAGGTGCAGGGGCTAGGGGTCCAATCCCCGGGGTGCACTGAGATGCGATTGAGACTGGGGGTGGTGGAGCGTGCCTATAATCCCAGCTCTTGGGAGGCTGTAAACAGGTGGATAACTATGAGTCTGATCTAGTAGTGAGTCTTTGAACACCCTGTAGACCCTTCCCTAAAATACAAAAAAAAAAAAAAAAAGATTGCTGGGAAATGATAAAAACGATATACATACATGTTGCCTCATACAGTGACTAATACATATAGGAGGCAGAGCTGCTGCTTTTCTATGATAAAAATAACAAAAATGATAATGGCTATAGTAGTAACAAATGCAGCATTAGTCTGTAGCAACAGACCTAAGATGCAAGCAGGTGGGTCTGATTCCAATTTCTTTGCTCTTAATTCCTGCATCAGCATCAGCAATACACTACTTAGATAATAAGAACCAAGATGCAGAAATAGATGCATCTAGCAGAGGGAGAAAAGAATGAAGGAAAGGGAGAGGTAAGGAAATGGGGATCGAAATAGGAAGGCAGGAGAAAAGATAAATACTTGATAAATACTGACACATGTGAATATGAATATATTAATGCATATATAATTTTCTGCAGAACAAGGGAAATAGCTGTTCTTCACTAAAAGTGTAACACATGTGTTTTTCATTGCTGTTTTGGGTAAAATATTTTATTAAACATATTGTTTTCCTCACCACTACATCTCCAGCCTCAAGCACGGAATCAGACATGCAGAAGGTATTCAATATAAAGATTTATTGACTGCATTTCAGCAGAAGATTTTGATGGAACAGAAGTAGAGCTAGCCCAGCCTGCAGCATTTTGGACTCAGGCAGGAAGCTGAGTCCTCCAGGAAAGGCTGCAGAGCCACTCAGATGGAAGGTGGCCCCCTGGGTGAGGTCACATGGTCAGAGCCATATCCAGCCCCAAACTTAGGTGCTGACTTCAACTCCTATCTGCAAAGTGAAGCCTGCATGGGGCTGAGAAGCAGTCAGTCACCCTGGACAGAGGAGAGCAGCACTACCTAGATCAAGACAGACAGCTTCAGAATTTCTACGAGATGCAGGAATAAAGATGTTACTGGAAACTGAACAATGAGTTAGGCCATCTCATCATGTTACAGGTAAAATATTCGATTTGCAAAGCCTTCTCAAACTCCTTCTGGCTCATGATTAAAAGAAAAATCGACTTCTTAAAATGAAAGGGATTTAGGCCCGCAATTTAATTTCCTCTTCTCCTTGAGAAAAACACACAAGAACACAAAACAAAGTATCTTCCAATTTTTGTCAATAAAGGATTGTTATTAATGAAGTAGAAAGACTTACACTTTTTTCTACAGAGAGTTAAAGGGTAGTATTATGATTTCAAAATTTATATCTTAAAAGACCTTTGAATTGATGGATTTAATCATGTATGAAATTAAAATGAGGTGTTATCTTAAAAGGCTACATTTATTTTAGCACAATTCAAAGATTTTAATATATGCCCATGGCTGACTATCAGAGTTGGCATTTTTAAAATAACGAAGGATGATGCTAATATTTTTTTTCCTAACAAGATTTGTAATTTATGTAGCAGGAACAACTTAATGTTCCAGTAATTTGTCCTCCTGCAACTGTTATTGATGACAAAGCACTAATTTTTACACATCAAAGAAATTAAGCCTGGCTTTCCTACACATTATTGACCTTTACTGTACCCAGAGTGGCTCAGAAGCAACAAATTACATTGCAGAAAGTTGCGAGTTTCCTCCCTGCATTGGATTTCACTCGATGGCTGTCTCAAAGCTGCTAATAGTGAATGAAGTTTTGTCTTTAGAAGATGTTGCTCCTGCTTGGCATGGGAGAAAGGAGAAAGGAATACTGCAAGCAGGCTCAGGGCTGAGGGTTCGATCCCTGGGCCTGCCATGCCAGCCCTGCCCCCAGGGTGTGCAGAGACTGGAATTGAGACTGGGTGTGGTGGTGCACGCCTGTATTCCCAGCTCTTGGGAGGCTGTAAACAGGCAGATCACTGAGTCCAATCTAGTAGTGAGTCCCTGAACACCCTGTAGACCCTTCCCTAAAAAATATAAAAACCAAGAAGAAGAAGAAGGAGAAGGAGAAGGAGAAGGAGAAGGAGAAGAGAAGGAGGAGGAGAAGGAGGAGAAGGAGAAGAGGAGGAGGAGGAGGAGGAGGAGGAGGAGGAGGAGGAGGAGGAAGGGAACAATGCTTGAAAATGGTCACTCTCCTGACATAGGACTGAATTCATCCTGCACAGATACAAACTAGGTGGCAGCCTTCACAGGTTTATCAAGAAAGAATGCGGATTTATGCTGTAAATGGCGTGACCATGAATTGTGGTGTCAAAGGAAATGACTAAAGCACCCGGCTGATCAGTGCAGGCATGGTGGCTCTTCACCACGCAGGCCAGCAAACTGAGCTAGAAGATGGGTGGCACCAGCCTACCTGGACAGACGAAGAGAGGAAACAAGGAAATGCCCCTGTTACAGAAGAGATTCCAGTCTGGACAGAGGTGTCCAGTTCCTTTCCAACACAGACTCACTTGTGCCTCCACATGAGCTTCCAGCTCCTCGCCCTTGGGCTGGGCTGCATCCTGGCCCCTTGGCTCTGTGGCATCATCTTCCTAGAACAAGCACCTACTACAACACCCAGATCCCCAGCACTTAGAAGGCCATCGTGGCTGCTCCATA
Source organism: Octomys mimax (assembly GCA_002564305.1). Taxonomy (NCBI): domain Eukaryota; kingdom Metazoa; phylum Chordata; class Mammalia; order Rodentia; family Octodontidae; genus Octomys; species Octomys mimax. Next base: position 14,224 of record NDGM011178239.1, on the reverse strand, counting down.
CGCTTTCCTAATAAATCCCCTCACATAGAAATGCAGCTATTTTCTATTGATTTTGCTCTTCTAGCATTCCCTAATACCAATGGTGATATACCATAAAATTAAAAAGATCTCTACGACTGTTTAAAACCAATGTTATGCAAGCAGATCAGCAAGGCCAGTGCTATTCTGGGTCTACCAGTGAACAAATCAGGCAAATTTTGGCCATGCAGAGATTCAATTCTATTAGAGGAACCTATTTCTGTGTGAGTATACATTTATGTGTGATTTCGATGGTGACAGAGAGAGCTAAGAAAGAATAGAGGCAAGGGAGAGGCTGCATGTGAGCAAACCCCAGAAGGAGGTAATGGGTAGACAGCTGGAGGAAAAGGGGTTTAAGCAGGAGCAACGCAGAAGCCTTGAGGCAATCCAGCAACTGCAAAGAGCTTGAAACAGTGCTGGAGGCTCAAAGGAGACTATAGAGGCCGATGCAGGGAAAGAAAACGAGAGGGGAGAGATGGGATCAGGGATAAGAGGAAGCCTTCTGATAGCAGAACGCATTCATCAACCTTGAGGCCCATTTAGATCTAAAGCAACATTTGTGAGATTTCTATAAATCTCAGTGCTTGGCCATCCTACCATCTCCAAAAAGCACCATGGTCAGCATGTGCTTGGCTCCATTCACTTCCCAAAGCCTTCTCTCAGAGGTTCTTTTTCTGTCCTCTGGAATGCCAGACAGAAGAACAGAATCTGGATTCCTAAGTCAGCCAGAGCCAGCAGTAGTCAGTGCTACACCGCCTTCTACTGCTCTTCCAGGCAAATGCCCTTGTTTTCTTCAACCTTCCCTTTAAATATTATATGACCAGGCCACTCACCCCCTGGCATATTCCTGAAGGTGCTCCAAGTTTCTAGAACATCACGGCGCATGCAGTTTTCCAAGCAAGCAGCATCTACGGATGCCATAAGCCCAGAGCACACAGAAGTAGGTGGGGCCTGCCTTTGCCTAGAACTGAACTAGTTTCAGACCTGGGTGGGAGGAGGAGCTAGAAAGCTGAGTGCCAAAGAAAGCCACACTAACTATCCCATGCCAGCTCAGTGGGAGTCCCTGCCTGGCATCTTCAGCTTCCCAGGAACTCCAGCAGGCAGCCTGGATGCCGCACTCCCACTGCTGACATTTAATAGCTGGAAGCCACATGACAGGGCAAATGACACTATTTTTTAAGTCCCCACATTTCTTGCATACTAAGCTATGTGTCCTCATCCCTGAATGCCACAATTTCTTTTGAATGAAACAAAAACTATGTCTCCTTATGACCCATTAAAGGATTAGACATAGCCCATCTTGTCAGCCTCCTACGCTCCCTCTGAATTCTGATTCTTACCCCAGCTTGGCTCACCCATCACTTCAGTCTGTGTAACAGGCTGATGAGATGTGAAATTTGGCTAGGTTGGGGTGGAGAACCACACCACAAACGTACTAGGGACTTCTTTCAAGTTGTGTCCATGCTGGTCCTTCATAGCACCATATTTGTTATAAGAACTGTATACATTAGATATTATGATGTCACACTTGGGGAGAAGACAGGGCTTCGAGGAAACAAGTGACTGCCTCTGATTGCACGGATCAAAGAAAAGCCAAGAGCTGTAGTTAGGACTGCTGGGAATTTGGTCCAAAACCTCACATTCTCTTCATTAGCACCCTCTCGTGGTTGGTTAATTACAACTCACCCAACTTCCCTATTAAGCAAACATCTCCTGGAGGATAGCACGGCCATAACTCCTTTGTAAACTGATAAACGAAAGCTGGCTACACCAACTTGATTTCTCTGATAATTTAAAAGAATATGTGGCAGAACTGCAAATACTGGGGCTCCACAAGAAAGAACTGATGAAAACTTTCCATTTCATTGATGTTTCCATTGTTGTCAGTCACTGAAGGACATGAAGTGAATTCATCACGACTCATAATGAACTTTTGGTGGATTCTAATTGCGATAACCCCCTTCTATAAATACTCCAAAATCAACCTTCCACCTTTCTCCAGAATTTATACTGCCACAATCTTAAAAACATTTCATGTGTTTTACATGGTAAAGTGCTCTTAAGTATATACAATGTGAGATCTTCTGGGAATTTGCTCATATGTGATAAGATAAAAACACCACTAACAATCCAAACTAGTACTGTCTAATAATGTTTCCAGAAATAAATGTTCACCACCTGCACCATCCTATATGCTAGCTACTGGCCACACACTGCTCTGACATGTGGCTAATGTGACTGAGAAAATAAAGTTTTAATTGTATTTCATTTTACATCATTTAAGTTTAGATGTTGTATTTGACTAGCGGCTGCTGTTCTAGGCTTCACGGTTCTTGAGGAATCAAGATTATAATTTAAAAACCTCTCAAAGGAGAAGGAAAAAAACCAAAGCCTTATATACTCAAATTTTTGTTCATTACTCTCTCCATGATTGCTTTCAGTTATACTTAATCTTTCTCTCCAAAAACTTGACTTATTTTGTTCTTCTGTATTTTAGGGAAAGGTCTACAGGGTGTTCAAGGTCTCACTACTAGATCAGACTCATAGTAATCCTCCTGTTTACAGCCTCCGGAGAGAGCTGGGATCACAGGTGTGTGCTACCATGCCCAGTCTCAATTGCCATCTCAGCGTGCCCCGGGGGCGGGGCTTGCATGGCTGGCCAGGGGATCGAATCTATTTGGCCAGCCCTCTCTCCAAAAACTTGAGAATTGGGTAGAACTTAATAGAGTCCAAATAGGACTTAAATTAGTGATCACGTAGAATCCATGAACTTTGTATATAAATGCCTCTTTCATGGGATTGTCCCAACTGAGGAGCCTGTGCCACAGGCGGGTCTCGCTTTCCCTTCACCAGCTCCTGGTGACCACAGGACCTCATGGCTTCTGTCTGCTGGGCTACACCCCAGGAAGCCAGGCTCAGGCAGGTTTCAGAGGCAGAACAGACACCTGACACTATGAAGCTTCCAAAAAAAAAAGTGTGTGTGTGTGTGTGTGTGTGTGTGTGTGTGTGTGTGTGTTGGCTGTTTTAATGTGTTTATGATAAGTGCTCAAGTGGCCTGCAATAAAGCACATCCTTGGGATTCTACTAAAAATAAGTGGAGCAAACAGTCTACATTTTAAAGGGACAGAAACTGGCAGAGAGACTTGCCAGATTGACTACTTTCAGGGTCAAATATTTTACAGAATAATGATACTGGGAAACAACACAGAGTGAGACTGCTTTGTAATTAGTAATGCTATTGTAACAGCCCTCAAAACTAATGATGGTGTCGTAAAGAGCAACAATAGTTTGTGTCTTGATTGTGTCCCCTCCTGCCTCATGCAGGGACATGGGGGCCTCTGCTCCAAACAATGTTTCAAGGACTCGGCATAGTCTGATCTTACACTGCTACCATCGCCTAGATTTTCTACTATATCCAGGGGAGGATTAAGGCAAAGAGGAAATGGGGAAGATCATGTAGTAAGATTTTTAGGCTTAAAACTGCTCTGTCATCCTTACCCAGTCCCATAGGCCTGAATCCAACCACCATCCCCCTATCCAATCCCAGCTATGTGCCCAGGAGCAAAAGACAACATTGTTCTCACAGTTATCACTATGCTGTGGCTCCTGTCTAGGTGTCCCCCCCAAAGCTTCCTGTGGGCATAGAGGGGGCTTTCTCAGAGGTGGTTCAACCTAGAGTGTGTGACTGATTCATGGTGCAGTAGGATTAAGAGTGCCAGGGTAGGGTGGGTGGTTACTACGTCAGCCCACTGACTGGCCTGGCACCACCCTATGCCAGTAGTCTGTATACAATATAAGAGACAGAAAGCAGCTTCATTTTCCTTATTTCTCACTTGCTGTCTTCTGCTTGCCTTGAACGGTTTCTCCTCTGTGCAGCCCTTCTGCCATGTCACTGTGCCTTGGAGCCAGCCAACCATGGCCTGAAACCTCTACAAACTGTGAGCTAAACAAACCTTCCTCCCTTAACTTGTGGGTGTTGGGTATTTTGTTGCTCCGCAACAAGAAAGTAACTAACACACACCACTGTGACTTATTTAGAAAGTAGGTTGATCTGGATTAATGAGATATTTATGCATTCATTCAGTTATTCATTTAAAAGCATTTGCAATGAATTTAACTATCTATCATATAGTTCCAGCACTGAATGCAAAGACTTTACTACATAAATCTCAGCTGTTTTCTTTTTCTTTTCCTATATATTAGATCTGCCAGTGGTATCCACAAATAGTATATAATGAATAAGTAACTATCAAAATAGTATAAATACATAAATACGTTGGTCCTTATTTCACTAGCAGGCTGAACTTCCTTATAAGAACGCTGAATCACTTCATGATTATTATAGTCTATATCTAGATGTCACCTCCAAGCCTTGCAAGTGCATGGGAGAGGCTGTCGGGAGGTCACCGGATCATGAACATGTGACTCTAAAGCATGGAGGCATGATACTGAATTAGGCAACTGATGTGACATTGGGAGGTAAATCCTGCTGGGAACAGGGGTGTCACCATGGGCGCAGTTTGCATCTAGATGTCTAGTGAGATTGACCCCTCTTCCTTCCCTGATGGCATAGTCTATTTCTTAATAGCCATGCCACAAACAAGCTTCCTCTGCCATGGCCCTCTGCCATGCCACTCTCCCTTGGAGCCAGTCATCTCTGGACTGAAATTTCTATAAGCCATGAGGCAGAATCAACCTCCTCTCCTTTAATTTGTGGATATTGGGTATTTTGTCCCAGCACTGAGAAAGCAGCCAAGACAATGGCTAATCTCCCCAAGGTTTGCTGTTTTAGATCATGCACCTGCATGTCCAACATGTTGAAAAACTCTTTCTCTCATGCAAAAAAAAAAAAAAAAAAATCAACTTTTGCTCAACTTCTTCAGTAATGCATGACACCAGTGGAAACAAGTCCACATTCTGCCTAAGTATTTAGAGGTTTGGGGTTGCTAACGAAATCATCCTTTTAGCATCCTTAGCAAAACTGCTCATTAATCCTACACCCAAGTTGGGTACTTTTCCCTGAAAAACTACAGCCTCAGACTCTTCTTCATGGTCCAACATCCCAGACTCTAAAATCTAAGCCATCAGGAATTTTTTTTCAAATGATCAAAGAAAGCACGTTTATCACAGATGCCAAGAGAAGCCTCTTTATTAAAAATCAACATGATTACTGCAAGCACAGGCTGGGGGGGGCCCGGCCTGCTGCACCCTTTGAGAATGTTCCTCACGGGACAAACACCGTCCAGAAAACACCAATTTAATTTTAACAAAATGAGATTGTCTGGAAGCATTTTGCTGCACTTAGCATAGGGGAACAGTTTCCAGAAATGAGGCTCGGGTTTCTGGATATGATAATTAGGGAGCTGTCTGAGGGGCAAGATCCAAAGTGTAATTATTGCTAAATGGAGTGTCTGCCTGGAGGTGGAAATAAAGTCTTTGCCATGGCTGCCTGGGCCCAAGGAGGCAGAAAGGCACTGGGGATGCACACGCTCAGAGAACAGACCTCATGGGCCACAGAGGGAAGACAAAACACACACACTTCTACACTCCAGAATGGTAAGAAATAAATTTCTGCCCTGAAGTCACTTAGTCTGTGGCATTCCACTATGGGAACCCCATCAGCTTACCACGAGAATGAATGCATAAAACCTTGTATGATGTTAGCACAGGTATCCAGGCAAGTGGATATCAAATTCAGCTCAGCATGGAAAGGATCCAAGACACAGCTTTCAGAATGAAGGACATCAGGAAACACTGACCAAATGGAAATGTATTATCACATCTACAGACCAGTTAGCAAAAGAGTACCTGCATGCACAGGAGGGAAAATATTCTGAAAAGCTAAGGTTTGTACAGATCTCAGATACTGTGAAGAGGTCAAGAAGGCTGTCAAGCCACACTATTGATGACTTCAAGAAAACAGAGTCTCCAAGGGCCAGTGAGATAGTTCAGCAGACGAAAGCGCCTGCTTAGGCAAGCTTAGGCAAGCGCAGGGACTGCAATTGAATCCTCAGCACCACCTGCCATGCCAGCCCCACCCTCAGGGAGGACCGAGCCAGCTACAGATTCCTGGGGGCATAGTGGCATAAACCTGTAATCCCAGCACTGGGGAGGCTGAAAACAGGAAGATCATTTTGAGTCTGAGTTGCATAGTGAGATCCTGTAACAACCAAACACATTTTTTTTAAAGGAGAAGAAAGAAAAGAAAAGAAAAAGAATTCTCCACTGTAGGCTCTGGGCACTGAATGATCCAACAGGTAGAAAAATGGCACCAGGCTGGACAGAGCCTGCAGGGACAGTTACTGTCCTACAGTTGTTTGAATATAACGTGAGAAGCAGCACTTCTGACTCAAGCCCAGAAGCCAAAATAAAGCCTGAATAGCTCCCCAGGGAGAGAGAGCAGGCTGATTCAGCAGCTGGGTGAGCCAGGCTGAAGTCAAGCAGCAGCTCCAACTGCAAGTCCTCTGCGACATCAGAAACAAGGGACAGACCCTAATAAATCACAGAGTGTCTAAAATGCTGGCGCCCACCAAGTGGCTCCCTACTTCTTTGTTCGTTTGTTTGTGTTGTCCCTAAGGACTTCATGCTGGGAAACCTCAGGATTCCAGGTGTGAAGCTGATCTTAGATCCCCAGAGAAACATGAGAGCTATGACAACTTCTTCCTCTTTCTCTTCCTTCTCCCCTGACGACACAGAGCTGAGTACAGGCAAGACAGCTGCTGGCCCAGAGGACAATTTTGTGGCATGGAGACAGAACTCCCTACAGAGAGGCAGTCCTTCGTGATGCCAGGCTTGGCAGGGAAGCCCCGGCTGGCTCGCAGTCCCCGCTAGCCGCACAGCCTGGCACGCTTGCGCGGAACGCAATCTGTACAACCATATGAAATGCTGCGATGTAAATGCCAGCGCCCATGAAGCCTTCTGAGCCACTGTGCTGAGAGACTGGAAAGCGCTCATGCTTTTACCACAGCATAGGCTTGGTGGCTCCAAGAGCACTTTGTGAGCCTTCATCGCGATTGGCCGGTTTCCCAGGATGAAGAAACACCAGCAGATCAGGAAAACATACCCCTGGGTGTGTCTGCATGCGTCACAGAGGCGTGGCCTTGGCTACTCTACAGGTCCCTCCCCTTGCTGCTGTAGCGCCATACCCTGCTCTGTTCTTGGCCCCCTCCATTTAAGCAGCTTCACTCTGCCACAGCCTTTGGCCACAATGTCCCTGCCTTAGAGCAGCCGACCATGGGCTGAAGCCATGAGTTGCATAAAGCCTTTCCTCCTTCACGATATGCATGGTGGTACTGTGTCCCAGCAATAGGCTGGTGCTCCAAGGCCACGGGATGAGAGGTGGGCACAGCCCTGATAGCTGGCACAGCGTCACAAACGCACCCTGGAGGCAGAGCAGCTGAGCGATTTCCAGGCAAAAGCCAGAGAAACAACACGATGCACATGCTAAGAAATCTCGAATGACACAAACAATAAAAGGCCAGAGAAGGTCCCAGCGAGTAGCGTGAAAGAGCCACCACACATGAAAGCTTGGAGATGAAGCTACAGAAGAGAAAGTTACCTGCAAAGATGAAGCATGGTAGATTTCTGTCTGGAGACAAATAAATTCAAAACTGAGATAAAGTGAGAGAGAGAGACAGACAGACAGACAGATCATAAAATCCTTATCAGCATTAATGGGCTCCAGAACAAAATGTGAAAAAAAAAGAGGTTATCTATAGAATTCAGGTAAAGCCGAGAGAAGAGTATATGTTTAATGTGAAACACATTTAAGATGTATATTGCTCCAGATACAGTGTGACTAGAAATGGTAGAGGCAGTTATGTAATTATTTCAATCCTTTATTTATTTATTTATTTGATACAGGGTCTCAATACACAGCTTGGACTCATAGCAATCCTCTTGTCTCAGCCTCTCCAGTGCTGGGATTACAGGCATGCAGCACCATGCCCGTCTTCCATGGCCAGCTTGGCATGCAGCTGGCACAGCATGTGGTATATGGGATCCTTGTGCTTGCCAGACAAGCAGTTAGACCACTAAGCTATCTCCTCAACCTCTGGAGGCAGATATTTAGAAAAATATATCAATAATTCCTTCAGAAGCACAGCCATCCTAATGGAGGGAGAATCCTGTGCTGTGAACAGAGTATGCAGACTCCAGCCAAGAGCAAGAATCCGAATACAAGTGGAGTAACTCACCCTCCCTTCCCAGACCTACAAAGATGGGCTTCAAGTTGGGCCCCGTCTCCGCCTTAGAGGTGTAACCCAAAGACTAACACAAGTGAGACTGAAAAGCCCTCAGACTTCATCAGATGAGCAGCTTTATGCTAAGAGTCAGACAGTGAAGACGGAGGCAGAATCTAAATCTCTGTCCTCCTTCTAGAATGCTGCTGACCTACTAAACCCTAATGCATTCCAAGACTCCAATGCTCCAAACAGCTGTTCGCTTCTAAGCCACCCAGCTCTTGTGACAAGGCAGCTTTCCCATAGAAGCACTTTCCTCTTGAACATCAGGACGGTCTGTACTATTCCAAAAGCTGCCTGAGTCTCTGAGGCCCAGTGTAGCTGCAGGGAAGAGGGACCCAGAGCAAAGGCCTGGCAGACCCTGAGGGTTCCAGCTCCCAGCAGCATGAAGGGTGACATGGGTGACATGAGCCATGTCTTCGGCCTGAGGCAGAGCATCACTCATGGGTGGAGCAGCTGGGACAGGATTAACAAAAGACTCTCAGAAAGGCTTGGGCCTGGATCTTCTGTCCCAGTCTGAGGATGCTACTGCACCTTCCCAAAGCAGGGTTCAAGGTCATGGTACACATCAGGCACATTGGGAGTGTGTAAGATGAACACTGAAAGGCCAGAAGTGAATATGAGCTGCAGGAAAACAACAGGAGAAGAAAGATAAATTTCACATCCATTCTTCAGCATCAAAGGGAAACCAAGCTTTGTACAGTCCCTCAAATGGCACTCTGCCCCTCACCGGCAGGAGCAGAGGGTAGACAGAAGGCAGTGCTGCCTCCAGCTTGGCCGTAATCCCCAACACAAAGAAAGACAGCTTGACCAGAGCAAGGTGAACAGGGTTGTTTTGCTGAAAGTCACCATTTAAATGTGAACAAAATATTCTCGCTGTTGTGGATTACTGTTAATAACAGAAGCCACCTATAGAGCCTTTCAGGCCTCTGAAAGGTATGGATGCATTTAGACTTGCTCAGAAATGTCAAGTCACCTGCCTGACACCCTAGGACTAGAAAGCGGCAGGGTCAGGATTAAATCCCAAAATAACTCTCCCCAACCACTCTCCTTTCACCACCACCATCACCACCACCACCACCACCCTGCATAACCCAGAGAATTAAATGCTACCCGTCTCAGCCGGCTCAGGCTAACGACAGAAGAGGCCCAGATGCACCGATCCTGAAAGGCAGCAGTACTTTCTGTGCTGCTCCCTATACTTCAAAAGCTCCTTTCACCAAAGCATGATAGAACTTCACCACACAAGGCCTCGGAGGATTACTCTGTGGCCTCATTTTTCTGCGTCTTGAAACACATGCTTCTAGGTTCCAAAGACCATGTTTCACATTTGCTCACATCCTTCTCAGTAGCTAGCACTGAGCCTCACGTGAAAGGAGCTCAAGAAAACGCTATTTGAATAAATGAATGATGTTCTAAAGACAGGAAATAATGTAAGAACCAATTTGGAAGGATATAATGGTGCTGGCTATGGCGAGAAACATAAAAGCAATTTCATTCAATTCTAAGATGGAAAATAACACTGACATTCACTGTTGGGGGAATCCACGGTCTAATCTCCTTTAACGTCCCTAGCGCTTAATCTGTCACTCACCACACACAGATTTAGTACTTACTGCCAGGTATTCATCCTCAATTCTTTGAAGCATAAACTCAGCAACACTGGATAATATAGCTGTGGCAAAGCTCTGGGTTTCTTTGGGAGGAAAAGAATATATGCACTTTCATTATTTCTCAATACCATTGTAGATTTTTCCTCCTCCTTCATAACATGAAAGCAGTCACAAGGGGCCCATTCATAAATGCACACTAACTTCCTCTCCAAGGTGCCTGATGGGACCAAACAAGATGATGGTTTAAAAGGGGCTCAGGTGTCCAAGTGGCACACCACTTGGACCTTTCTTTGTCCTCTTCATCCCTCTAGCGTGTCTACTGCTCCTTTGGCTCCTGAGGTCAGTCTTTTGAGAAGCACAATGAGCCAGGGCCTGAGCTCTGCTTTGGGGAACCCTGAGCAAGCAGGGAGACAACTGAAATGGTATATTGGTCATCTTTTCCATGGCTGAGACAAAGATCCTGACAAACAGAACTGGAAAGAGAAGACATTATTTGGGGTCACAATTTCAGAGCTTTTGGTCAATGGCTGGCTGGTTGCAAGAAACATTACGGTGGAAGGATGTGGCAGGGAAGCTGCGCAATGCCCAGAAATCAGAAAGCAGGGAGTGGGAGGAGGTAAGGAAGGTGGGGAAGCATCATCCCTAAGCACACGCCCAGCCAGAGGCAGCCCTAGCAGGAGCACTTGCTGATCTCCCCGCCAGCTTTCAAGCTGGTCAAGTTGGCGATCAAGCATCAGCATCACAGAAACTGCAGTGGCCTGCCTGGCGCAAGCGGCACAGTGGAGGCCTCGGGCTCTGGAAACAACGGGCCCTGTCTTCTCTACGTCAGCACAGCAGCGTGTTCAGGAGAACCCAAGCTCTCCATTCAGGTGAGGTAACCCTGAAACACTGAAGGAAGGCACCAAAGATCATTTCATACACACACACCTTGGGGACTAAGGAGGCTCTAGGCAGGGCAGCCCTTCCCTCTGGGCCAAGCCTTATGCCAGGGGCCTGGGAATAGAAAGACAAGGAAGAGATCTTGTCTGCGGGCGTAGCGGCACATGCCTGTAATTCTAGATCTTGAGAGTCTGTAAACAGGCGGATGACCATGAGTCCGATCTAGCAGTAAGACCCTGAACACCTTGTAGACTCTTCCCTGAAATAAAATTTAAAAAGAGAGAGAGAGAGAGAGAGAGAGAGAGAGAGAGATCTTGTCTGACCTCATGGCCCCCTCAACAGTCTAGGGAACAAAATGATGGGGATAACAGCAGGGGAGGGTTGCAGCCTAGTCAACCCCCACCGAGTGTTCACTGTGTCCCATACTGTCATTGCTGCTTTTCTGTGGCAGATCACCAAAGTCTGCAGAAAGTCCCTATGTGGGAAAGCGCCACTGTTAGGTGGTAACCAGAGGCTGCTGCAACTCAGAAAAAGTCTTATGGGCAACCAAGGAAACTCCCAGCTACATCTTCCACTCGATTTTCTTTAGAGATTACCAAGGCAGCTGTCACCAAGGGACCAAGAGAAGATTGTGGGAGTAAAGCTGCAGATGGGAAGGGACTGTGGGATTCAGAAGGCCTGAGACCGCCTGCTGTCAGTGAGAGGACAGCCTGTGAAGGGGCACACATGGGATGGCGCGCTGCCGGGAAACACTGCTCCTGCACTCCAGACCAACAACGCTTTCTCTGTCCACCCCCTGACCCCTGATACCTCCAGGGTGGGACAGAAAGGATGCTACCACCCCAGACTTCTTGTGGCACCCAGTTGCACCCGACTCCCTCTGCAGGCTACAAGGCTTGCATACTGGCTAGATCAAGCATCTCATCTCTGTTCCAATTCCTCCACTTAGAACTTGAAGTAATTCTAATGAATAAGAGAATCATATTTTTATCTATCTATCATGTAGACCTCACAATGAAAACGCATATTGGATAAAAACGCTTCCAAGAATTCCTACACTTTAAAAACACAACTTCCATCTGAATCAACATGCCAAGTATCAATCTTGTCCGATTTAGTCAGTAAATGTTCACTACTTTTTCTTATCAGTCTTTGTTGTTTTTCACTTGTGTTGGCATTTAAGCATATACTTCCTTGTATTTAAGCAGCTTCACGTAAATCACTTTCGCCCCTCTTTGACTGTAATCACCTGGACAGTAAGGACAGTAAGGTCTCTACCACTGATCCTCACCCCTTCATATGCATGAGAACAATGAAAAGGCCTATAAAATGGACCAAACCCAGTCAATCCCCAGAGTGTGTTATGTACACTGATTTAAAATAGTTCACAGTGCTTTCCAGAGCTTTGATCTAGTTCTGTCACACAGGGCAGCATGCTGCAAACGCTGGGGAACGGTGGCCACCCAGCAGTGCTCCTGGTTTAACTGAGCCAAATGCTGTCTTCGCAGAACTGAGTGCGGCTGTCACTGGCCAGAGCATCACCTCCAGAGAGCTGGCTGTTGCTTGCATCCCAGGACTTTCCTCAAATGTCCCAGGTGACTCCACTGTGACATCAACACTGAGAATATCTTGTGTTTGGGATATGTCCTAGGATCTAATCCAGCACATGTGTAGGTTGGCTTTCCTAAGTTTTCTATAATATATGAGAAAATATTCATGGAAAATATTCTACACTCCACTTCAACAGCTCCCCAGAAATCGATCAGAACCAATGAAGTTTAATCATATGCTAAAGTTACTATGCTGAGATTCCTATAAGGCTGTAGCCTGATGACTTCAAGAGGTATTTCTGTCCTTACCAGGCAATTTCTCTACAATTATGATGACGTGAAGAACATTCAGGTCTCCATAATTAGTACCAAGGGCCCAGAGGCCATATCAGTCTACACCCAATTAATCAGTACACTGAAAATACAATGTCCCGAGGCCACCCCTAGATGGCCTCTGTGTCTTCTCTTCAAGACTATACTCAGACTTTTTAATGAAAAACAAACTGACCTCAACATCTCAGCCTTAACAGTTTCGTCAGCACAGAACAGGCGTCTCTGCTTGCAAATGCTTCCGACATCACCCCTCTGGCTCCCTGACGTCCGAGCATCACCTCCACTTCCGGTATGCGCACCAGTTCCCACTGCAGGGCTTGCTGAGACAGACCGAAAGTCTGGGGCTGGGCCTTGGGCTGGGGTGGGGCACTCTTCGCTCTCACTTCACTGGCAGCCTAAGAGAGCAAGCTGGGGGCTTCACCCAACTTTGCATCCACTAAGGACTGTACAGCGACCTTACACAAAAATCTTTGCAATAAATATTTGCGCTCAGTATTTCTAATGCCTTGAAGTGAATCATAAGCATGGGCACACCCTCTGTGTACTCGATCCACACCCGTTCAAAAGAGACCCTTGGAAACATCCAAGGGCCAGCCAAATAGCTCAGCGGATTAAAGCACCTACAAGCAGGCGCAGGGGCTAGAGGTTTGATCCCTGAACCTGCTGTACCAGCCCTGCCCCCTTGGGCATGCTGAGTTGGCAACTGAGACTGGGCATGGTGGCACGTGCCTGTAAGCCCAGAACTTGGGAGACTGTAAACAGGCGGATCACTCCGAGGTCGCTCTAGTAGTGAAAACCTGAACACCCTGTAGTCCTATCCCTAAAATACGAAAAAGAAAAAAAAAAAGAAAAGAAAAGAAACATGTATGGCAACATCTATGGCTTTCTCTACAGAGCGGGCTCCGTTATTGCCCCCAGTCAATGCTCCCGGGGGCTTTAGGGCAGTCAAATTTTACAAATGCATTTGCCAATGCTTTTGGCATATCCCAGTGCCGGATACAGGGCATTTGTGGGCGTGAACGCGAGGTTGCCACTCACTGCTGAGGACAGTTTCCTGCCCTTTTCCATACTTTCTTAATGAATTTCCAAATCATATCATCAGTTTCCTCCTTTCTGAAGACATTTTTCCCCTCTTTCCTTCTTAGCTCTTTTCCTTTTCCTCTTTTTCTTCTCTTATCCTCTTATTCTCACGCCTCTATAGAAACACAGCTTGCCCGTGTTTTATGGTCTTCTTTCTGAGAAAAGTTATTCTTTGTTATTTACCTCCATATGCTGGCTTCCTGAGTGAAACAATCTTCTTTTTGTTTATTAGAACACTGAGAATCACAAATAGCTGTCACTAGGGCCACCCTAGCCATGTGACCACCTACAAATTCAATTTCTAATTCCTCAATGAAATTTCTGTTGCCTTCAGGTTGTCACTCTCCACATACCACTTCCTCCTGTCACCGAGAGATCTTACTTTTTCTTTGTCCTCAGATCAACTCTAAAAGGCCTGGAACCAGCCAACAAGTCCATATACACATTTTCTTTTATCTTAAGAATCTGGTTTCTCAAATTCATGTGAGTTTCTGTGTTTCCTATACCTACT
>NDGM011178228.1:0-10077 GCA_002564305.1 Octomys mimax | reverse complement strand
AGAAAGTACTAAATCTCAATAAACCCAGAAGCATAATAAGGGTGATTCAAATATATGGTGAATGCTCAGATTTAAAATACTTAGTAAAATAAGTGATATAAAGGTCTTAACTTCCCCTTGAAGCAGGTTGCCTCACTATTGACACATTTATCCCATCGTTCTTGCCACTTGTTGGAGAAGTTCTGGAGTCCTCCTTTGTGAGGGTCTTTAGAAGTTGTGCTTAGAAGTATGGGGAATATCACTCTGAATGCCACTCACTGGAGACAGGCTTGGAAAAGCACTGCAAGTGTCCCCTAACCCACCCTGCTCATTGGAGCTGGCACCCTCCTGCTTCTGACTCAAAGTCACCTGGACATCAAAGAAAGGTAAATGCTTTGAATCAGTTTAGGACATAGAGGCAGCCCAAGAGCACAGCCAGACACTCAAGGAGGAGCGTTTCCAGAACTGCTTAAGAAAGTAGCAGTGTTGGGGCCAGGGAGATAGCTCAGTGGTCTAATGCTTTCCTGGCAAGCATGAAGACCCAGGTTTGATCCCCGGTACTGCATGCAACACCAGTCCCATGCTATGCTGGCCACTGAAACCGGGCATGGTGTCTCATGTCTGTAATCCCAGCACTGGGGAGGATGAGACACAAGGATCACTAAAAGCCCAAGCTTTATAGGGAGACCCTGTACCAAATAAATAAATAAATCATAAAAAACAAGTTTAAAAGAAAGTAGCAACATTAGTCTCAAAAACATTCAAGGCCTCAGTTTGTTATTATGACTCAAATGACTATAGCTTTATTGAGAAATGGTAAGTTGGAATTTACACATCATAAATAGTACCCACTTCTACTTTCTGTTGAAGGGTGAATAACTTGTGAAGTTTTTCTTTGTTAGGATTCACCTCTTTTTAAATATCTCTTGAATAAAATTTATATCCATGTTAAAGAAAAGAAAGTAGCAATGAAGGATGGGATAAATGCATTTGAAATGAAAGGAAGTATTTTGAGAGAGGTTAACTGAAATGTCCCTGTTACTGTAATTAATTTTCAAAATTTAAACATTCACTGAATTTTTGTCACACTGCCTATGTTTCTAAAAACTGTCTTTTACTCTATCATGTGAGTTTTTACAGAAAACTTAAGAGGTAACATTGAGACTGCTTATTTTCTATAAGGAAACAAAGTTTGATCAACATATCTTTTTAAGAAAACCTATACATGTGATTATTCATTAAGCTATATTTGTTGAGGATTTCTAATGTATAATGGTATCTATTAGGTATGGGAATTCTCACAGCTGAGTTAAGATTGTTGCTGTCATAGATGTAGCTACTGCCAAAAACAAGGTGTCAGGCTTGGACTGCACAAGCACACAGCCATTAGTAGAACCCATGTTAGACCACCAGTCCTCTCCATATAGCTCCAAGGTTCTATCCCTACATAAGACCTCACTTGAACAGCTCTGCAATTCAGTTGTGTAATGAGAAGTAGTCATACATGAGCAAATAGACATTATTCCAGATGTTGAACCCAGCTATATATAATTTAAGAGGCATTATTAAAGTAATATACTTTGGTTTTGGGTGAATTTAAATGTGAAAGTGTGGGGAAGAGGAAGAGAGAGGGAGAGAGAAAAATAACCACTTTGAAAGTTTTAGATACCTTACTTCTGTCAATTTAAATTGGATAGAAGAAATTAAAATTTTAAGTTGCTAATGGAATATGTTTTAGCTATTCACTTTATTGGACAGCATTCACTGAAATCAATGATGTTGCAACGTTATGTAAAGCATGTTTTCTGAAAACAAATAATATACTAGTTTTCTATAGTTTAAGATATTTTCCTAAAATGAATTATTTTATAAGAAATTGAGTGAAAAGACAACTCTTAAATGAGTTAGTATGAAAATGAATATGTGATATAGCTTAGCATTTGTATATTCATATTATTAAATATTCCTACTACTAATTACATTCTTTGAAGAGGAGCTTGGCCATGTGAATTGATGTTATCCTATGTACACACACATTCCAAAGCTTTCCACCTTCTATCTAAGTAACTTTGTTTTATGTTCCATTTATACTTCATAAATCCATTATAAGCCCATCTGGAAAAGCAATTATTTCCAGGCATCAACTAATTTACTAGACTTCCTTCAATGGATATGTGGTTTCTACTTTAGACAACCAATTTCCATAGCAAATCAGGTGGATTTAGTTTCTGCATCCCTGTTTATACATAAGCTAAATTAAGAATGTTGCCATCATAGATGTAGCTACTGGCCAAATAGAAGGTGTAAGGCTTGGAAGTCAGAATTGCACCACTAGTAGAACCTACGTCCAGAGCACAGGGCCTCTCTGTTCAGTTCCGAGACTCTTTCCCTGTGTAGACATTAGTTAAACAGCTCTGCAGTTCAGTAGTGCAATGAGAAGCACACAAGGTGAACACTTGCAATCTATCCTTTAGCCATCGACTTTTTTTTTAAATTTCAAGATGTTTCAAGTTGTACATTTGCAACACAAAAACAAAAATGCCTAGTATAACCTCATATGACTTTAAGTGTGAAAATTTATGTGAAAGATCTAAAAATACTGACAGCTTATAGCCACCAAACACACAGTAGAGGCGAAGCCTTGAGATAGAAGTATCATGCTTTGCTATGCTAAGATCCTACGTTTTCAGGAGCTACTCAATGGATGAACTCAGTTAATCATTTCTTTGACTATCTACTACTTATGTCTATCTCCATCAATATAAGAAGGCACAGAAGCACTCTTTTAATGTTTTGCAAAATACGAAGAACATTCACGTTCTGCTGCATTAAAAAGATATGGTGACTTTTCTTATTCTTAATAAAATAATTATAGGAATAAATTGAGAGATATCTATGTCATGTTAACAAAAAAACCACAAAAACCCTTCATCTGCATGTATTTATAAATATTTTTTTTTTTGTATTTTAGGGAAGGGTCTACAAGGTGTTCAGGGTCTCACTACTAGATCGGACTCGTAGTGACCCGCCAGTTTACAGCCTCCCAAGAGCTAGGATTATAGGCATATGCCATCATGCCCAGTCTCAGTTGCCATCTCAGCGTGTCCCCAGGGCAGGGCCAGCATGGCAGGCCCCGGAGATCGGACCCTGGCCCCTGTGCCTGCTTGCAGGTGCTTTAATCCACTGAGCTATTTGGCTGGCCCTTGTATCTATAAATACTTATGAATATTTTTGTGAAACATTCAGTAATTATATCATTTTGAGTCAGTCAAACTAGTCTTTATTCAGTTTGCTTTATCATTATAACAGCAAAAGGAAAATAAGCAGATCAAAGGTAGAAGCTTTATAAAAATTGTCAAAAACATTTGTATGAAATAACATAATTTATTTAAATACCAAATGACTGATTTATTGAAAACCTGTGGTAGAGAAAGCTTTGTCTCTTTCTATAGCTGGGGTCTGTTGGTCACATATATCTATGAGTAATTAGTGTTGCATATATTTTTCACTCTTTGGGGAATGAAAGATAATTTCTTTTTTACCTAATATTTACAAACTTTTTTGGTTTTTATAAAGAATTTTCTCCCACTGGTCTATTTCCCTGTAATATACATTTATTTGTTATATATAAATATATTCATGAACACATAGACATTTTACATATAAATTTCATATAAATATATAATTTATAAATGGAGAACTAAAATTAATAGAATCATAGTATCAGTGAGAACTTTGCCAATATACTTTTGGCAAGTTTTCATTAAATATTTTACAAATATTATTGAAGTCGCAAAACTACAAACTCTTTAGGTGCCAGCGTAACATAAGAATAACATACATCTAAAAACCTTAACATTTGTAAACATAAAAATCTGTAAAGCTAAGAAAGTTTCAGCATTCTTGAGGCCATTTAGAATTTGTAAGGTACATGTTAAGCTAAAATTCCCATCTATGGGTTGTCCATTTTGGACACCCTGAGCAAGAAGTCAGGCCTGTGGGTTATCCACAGTGAACACCTTCAGCAAGAAATAAACATATATGATTCTTGTTTAACAAACATTTTGAAAGCATTAAGGTGAAGATTTGGAACATTTTGTTTTAGCTTCTAGAATTTCTTATCTGATAATACAAAGAACAAAGTTCCTCTGGGAAAGATACGTGGTTTGTGTATGTCAGACTGTTCTTCAGTGCCTCTATCCTTTATCTTCAGTGGAGGCTGAGCTGCTGCCAAAGGGGTGATGGAAAGCAGACAGTTGGCCTCAGAAGTGCAACTAAGAAGCTGCTTATGAGACCCTGATGGTTGATAGCAGGAGACAGAGAAAGGAGCAGGTCCATGGCTGATTAAGAAATAAGAATGTGATGCTAGAATAGAAAGAGAGCGACAGTTCAAGAAGATGTGTCAGGATTTGCTACTGGACAATTAGAGTAAGATAAAATATTTTTATGAAAAAGTTGACATTTAACCATTTCTTTTAACTTTTGCAAGCATTTGAACCCCTGGAAAAAAAAATCAAGGCAGAATAAAAAATAGAAGTCCATTTTTTCCCTTGTCTTCTAAAACAACTGGAAGTGTTAGATCATTAGATGTAAGCATCACAGTATACACATTTTTAATAAAAGCACAGTCCATTTACTACTGAAAGTCTAATTGAAAACATTTTTCTGTATTAAATTATTACCATATGCTAAAATTTACAGAAAACATAGCAGAAAGAGGATATAGTATTGGGATTAGAGAAAGAACAGAGAGTTGCTGAAGGAATCAAGTAGGTACATTTGATTCTTAACAAAGAAGTAAAGTAGAAAGACAGTGTAGAATTTACTGCATGAAATAGTTGTCTGAGTTATTTCCCTTGTTGTTGTGACAAGATACTCAACACTTACAACTCAAGGAAGGAGGGGTGTACTATGGCTAGTGTTTTAGTCCATATTTAGCTGGCTCCAAGGCAGGAAGGCATGGCAGAGGGGTGTGGTGGGTAGCTGTTTATGGCATGGTAGACAGGAAGTAGAGTCAAGTGCAGAGCGGGAAGGATGATCTGCCCTCTGAGACACACTCACAGTGTTCCCCATCTCTTTCATCCAGACCTTCCAACAGCAAGTCAGTTTTAATGCCCCACAATCCAATCACATTCCAAGCACCTGAGGCTTGAGCATCATTTTCCAATCCATGGCATATATTCTAGCTGAATTTTGAAAATGAGCATAGGTACACGTTTGAGATCAAGAAACTAGAAAGTATCTATGCTAGTCAACTGTCTATTACAGTAACACATAGCTTAGAAAATCGACTTACAAGGAGAACAGGTTTACTTTGGCTTGCAGATTTGGAGTTCTCAGTCTGGGACCAAATTGCCTTGCTGCCACTGGGCCTGTGATGAAGCAGAATCTCATGCATACATGGCAGAGCAAACTGCTCATCTCATAGTTTCAAAGCAAGAAGCATAGACAAGAGGCAGAGGGCCGGTGAGAGAGCTCAGAAGATTAAAGTACCTGCTTAGGCAAGTTTAGGCAAGTGCAGGGACTGTGGTTCAGTCCCAGGTACCACATGCCATGCCAGCCCTACCCCCAGGGCAGGCTGAGCTGGCCATAGAGCCCAGGTGTAGTGGCATAGGCCTGTAATCCCCGTGCTGAGGAGGCTGAAATCAGGAGGATCACTGTTATTCCGAGCTGCATAGTGAGACTCTGTAACAACTAAATATAAGGACAAAGAGAGAGAGAGAGAGAGAGAGAGACAGAGAGACAGAGAGACAGAGAGATAGTGAGAGAGATAGAGAGACAGAGAGAGAGAGAGACAGAGACAGAGAGACAGAGAGGAAGGAAAGTAGAGGGGAGGGGAGGAGAGGAGGTAGACATTGACCTTCTAAAATCTCCTGTAGATATACCTCCTCCATGACTTAAGACCTCCCACTGCACTTTTAAAAGGTGGTGCCTTTTAAAATTGCACCACTTTCCAATAATCCCAACCTGGGGTCAAAGCCTAAGGCCCAAGGGCCTTTGACAGACCTTCCAGAACCAAGTATAATAGTATCTTTCCAGTGAGGCTAGATATAAAACAAAAATCATCTTGAGAATACTCATACAGAAGCATCACAGAGACTGAATACAAATGAGCCTCATGCACTACTTTCACGATGATAGTTGGCTACATGTCCTAACCGAATCATTAGGCAGGAGGAGCTAGAAGTTTATAAATATCCACAAGTATTCTCTGTATATTTTGGTGTAAATAGATCATAGCTAAATAAATGTTATGGAGACTCCATATAGGTATCACCCATAGTGTAGCTTTGGCCACACTCTGTGCAGCTCTGGCAAACCCCCTTATTTGTATGAAATTGCTAGTTAAATAATCCTTCCAAGAATTATTACATCAATTCTCTGTTAGATATTTTACTTGTTGCTGGGAGAAAATGCCCAATACTTACAGTTAAAACAGGAAAGTTTTATTTAGCAGACAGTTTATAGAGATCTCAGTTCATAATGAGCTGGCTCCAGGGCAGGGCAGCAGGCAGACCACCATTGCAGAGGGGAAACAGTCCATGGTGGGCAGAAGATTGCAACGCAACAGGAGACGACCATAGCTCTTTCTATCCCTTACCTCTTACCCAGGATACTTAGGGTGGGCAGCACTCACCCCTTAGTCCTAGTGATCTCGGTCCTAGCATTGTACCATGAATCAATTCCAGTGTCACCATTCTAGATGCAGCCACCCTTTCAAATGCCCTACTTAGGACTGCATGAGGCTTTGCAGAGACATCTAAACATAAGCCATAACAGCTATCAAAAGAAGACAAGCAATGAAGGCATATTTTTTTGCAAGCATATTACAGAAATAGGTTTTAGCAAAGCAAAGGTCTTGCTGGATGCTGTAGAGGGTTCACTTCTTTTTCTGAATGTGCCATAGTTATTCAGGTTTGCTATTAAACAAAGTCATTAGCCTGATTATCAGAATTTCACCCATTCTTTATAATTTTATATAGAGAAGCCTAGTACATATTTTAATCAGGGGATCCCACCGCATTTATCAGTTTAGAGAATTAGAGCCAGTAGAAAGGATATCTACTTAGAAATACCACTGAGCCAATTTTATTGACCAAAGTATCAATGACCCATATCTAGGATCCATGCTATATATTAAGTGCAGTACATTACTTTTCCTGTTCATTGTTGTTGCTAAAGCTTAATAAACCCCAATGAATTGTCATATCTCATAGATAATATTTTTCTTACTGAAGTCACACTATAATAAGCGTAGAGTTTTATTCAGTAAGATGGGATTCAAGCTGCTCCCCAGCTACCCGCAAGCATCCTGAAAGTTAAATAGCTTGTTTCTCCTCAAATGAAAGACTTAACTAAAATAAGCAGTATGAACAATCTCCAACTGTGAACTAATTAACGACAACTCCCTTTCAAGGTTTTTTTCACTAGATGTCATTTGAGATTTTGTTTTGCTTTCCTTAAATTTGTCCTATTTTACATGCCTGCTCTTTCTAAGATTTATCCTTAAATGGCATGATATTTCTATACCAGAGTGGCATTCTAAGTTATATTAATGCTTAGGTATTTATACATTATAAAACAAGAAAGATATAGTTTCATGAAGCGATTAGAAGCAGGTTTCATTAACAAGGAGATGACTTTCTCTTATGTCTGCTGCTGTTATGGTAGAAAAGCTGGAATACAGTGATGATGGCTAAGCCCCCCAAAATATGTGCTTTATTTCCTACATAATATTAGTTTCTTAGAAAGTTCTTCTGCATATGCTACCAAATTTCTAGTATTAAAAAGGGTGATGAAATTAGTTATAAAACTATTTAGGTAAAATCTCATCTAAAATGATGTATTTTGGGGGGCCTGGGTTGTAGCTCAGCGGGACAGAACCCACCTGGCATGTGCAAGGCCCTGAGCTTGATCCCTGGTACACTCCTCCAAAAAAAAAAAAAGATTAAAAATTCTTTTCTGAATAGCAAAAAAGGAAGCAGACTAAAAGCAACCTCCAAAGAAGTGTGATGGAAAGACTCCAGGGTAAAAACTGAAGTCAACAAGGATGGACACTCTTCCTAGAACAGTGGCAGGAACCTCTTGCTGCCTGGAGCCTGGATCACCATTTCCTTGTCACTTTCTACACAGAATTTCTCTCAAACACTAGCAATCATTTACTGAGAATGTAAGAGCCAGATTCTGCGCATGCGTTGTTTCCTTTGTAGTACTCACAACAAAACATTTTATCTCCATTTTCACAGGAGCCAAATGAAAGCATTCTGCTGCCAAAAAACACACCTATTACACTCTTTCCTCTTACTGTTTTCTCTCTCAACAGTTTGCCTGCTCTTAAAGAATTTCCTTATTTTGATGACTAACATTCACAACTTTTAGGTCTGATCATCTTGAACTTAACTTCCTGATATCTTAGCACCCTTGATCTGAATATTTTTTAAAGGTTTGGACCAACTATTTTAAGAATTCATTTGAATTCATCTGTTTCATAGCTTCACCATCTGGCTCCTTCCTACCAATCAAAAAGTATTCCTCATGATTCCATTCATAAACCTTCTGTTCCTTCCAAAGTAATGCTACTCATTTTTTTCTTAAGAAAAATTCTTTAAAGTGTTTGAGTTCATGATGGTTTCCAGGATCAGGTGAGAATATTCATGTTCACATTTTACTAATTGTGCAATGATGTCTTATTAATGCAGTCTCATAGCTTAGAATATACTTGTCTTCAATTTTATATATGATTTTCTGGGGATCTTTGGGGTGGGGTGGGTGGGTTTGTTTGGTTTTGAAACAGGGTCCTACTAAATGGTTCAGGTTGGCCTGGAACTCACTATGTAGCCCAAGCACATCTCAAATTTGCAGTGACCCTGCTGCCTCAGTCTCCTTGATTCTGGGATTATAGGTATGCACCACCTTGCCCCCAACTAGGTTTCTAACTAACTCAGTGATCTCTCAGGTGTAAGCCCTAGGGTAAGGCATGGTATAGTCACCATTGATTTACTCTT
Organism: Octomys mimax; assembly: GCA_002564305.1. NCBI lineage: Eukaryota > Metazoa > Chordata > Mammalia > Rodentia > Octodontidae > Octomys > Octomys mimax. Next base: position 1,093 of record NDGM011178228.1, on the reverse strand, counting down.
TATACCACGATTCATGAAGTCTCATGCAGCCCGTCAAAAAACTTCATAGGGACTCAATATTCTCCACAGTTTCCCAAGTTATGATAGCTCTTGGGGAGATGCTGACAGCTTAGCAAAGCCATGAGCTGTTCGATATATTTTGCTGTCATGGCAATTCCTAGGAAATACTTTCAGACTAATTATGGTAGGATATGAGCAGAAAAGCATGAATCACTTTGAGGCTACTTGACAGGCAGTGTTTGAACCTCTACCTTTCCCTTCTCTTATGGGGCAGACCATGGAGGCCTTCTGTGGAGATGGTAGACCCGGATAAGAGAAAGAAGCAAGTGCCCTGCATCACCTAGGGGAGGTGAGCACCAAGGAAAGTTATGGGACCACACCAACATTTGTGAATTAGAAACACACATTGGTGGATCAAGACAAGGAGATCTGGAATTGTTACTGGACAACAGTTTAATGTATCCTGATTAGTATTAGAAATTTATATAGGAAGTGGGTGAGTGCTATTGAAAGCATGTCAAAAGCTAAAAACGGACAAACAAAACTGCAGTAAAGCGAAATCTGTGGCATTTAATGTCAGCCTGTGGGAGGCTGACAGGACCATGATTTAGATTATGGTCACTTGCTAGTCATCTGCAGAAGTATCAGATACTCATTTTTAGTAGGGCTGTTGCCTGTGATCACTGGCATTGCCAGCCATATGAGCCAAGGATGCTGTACCCTGGGAAGTGGCACCATCGCAGTGTGCGTTGGTTGTAACTGTGTTGGGCAAATCCTTATAAGAAAGATGATTCCACAAAGAATATCTCAGTGTAAAACCATAAATTTGGGGAAGTTTATGGAATAAAAAACCAGTGATAATAAGAGGTAAAATCCTTTTGAGAGAAAGGGCTTTTAAAATTTAGCTTCAAGAGCAAAGATCAGCTTTTGGCCTCACCCCATTTTAAGACTTATCTCTAATGGCAGTGCCTCAGGGAAAAAGTGAGCCCAAGAAGACTTTTCTTCTGAATGTGGCAGTCTTTTTTTAAAAATTAATTTTATTGAGAAACAAATAGCAATGAGACAGTTTCAAAACCGATCAATAGGACAGTTT
>NDGM011178222.1:0-15054 GCA_002564305.1 Octomys mimax | reverse complement strand
CAGTCCAAAGATTGTAGGTACTTGAATTCAGCAAAATAAACCAATATAGTCCAATAGTCCATAATGGTAGTGAGTTATCAGCACAATTGGCAATTTTCTGAAGTTATTGACTTCAGCCTTTTATAGCTGAGCATATTAATATGGCATTACTTTTTATGCCTTGTGGTTGCACTTTTATGCTGGATGGTTAAGACCAAGTTAAAACAAGACCTATATAGCTAAAAATGTAACTTTTGCTATCTGAAAAGGTCATTCAGATCCCCTCAGGATTTACCCTGGAACCAAGTATAGCACCTCGTAGATCTTTTGTCAGTGTCAGCCATCTGGATGAATCATGGTCATTGCTTGATCAATTTGCTCTCTGTGAAAGCCTGAGAGAATTTTTTTTCTCTCTAGGTGACTCTCCCTAGGCACACTATACATTGTTTATCACTTTCCTTTGTGGTTTCATAATCTCCTTGATCAGAAAATTTGGGACACCACTGAGTTACAGGGTGTCACAGCAGTGGTTCTTTTATGTCCTGAGTTCTCATTGAAGGACTAGGGCCAAAATATTGGCTATCTTTCTGGTCCATCTATCTGTCTAATATTTGGTCTGCAAACTTTAGCTGGTACACATCCAGAAGAGAAGCTTAATGATATTATCCTGTAACAGAGGCAGTTGAGCTTAACATCTCTACCTGTCTGAATATCAAACACCTTAGACATAAATCCAACAACCATGAATATTCTAAAATTTAAATCTCTATAGAATTTTAAGAAACAATTACACATTTTTACACAAATTTGGAAATCAAACTATATACAACATTGTAGCAGGACAGTCCTATGACATTTTTTTCTTGCCTTGTGTTTTCTTTTATTACCTTTTTTACAAACATTTACTTTAAAGAGAGTACAGCAATAATTGATATGACATTAGAAGCAGTACGCATTTAGAAGACCAAAATAATAGGTATTTCAAGCATGGTTTTAGTATTACACATTGCTGTCCACAACGTAGTTGCTTAGTTCACAGATATCAGCATATAGAGTTAGTCAGGGTAAGAATTCTACCCATTAATTGCTATTTTCAAAAACCTGATGGAAATTCTTAGGACCGTTGCCTTAACCATCTTGTTTAATAAATGTATGGTTTTGCTCCTACCAGATTTCCTAACTTTTCTCCTTTCTCTCTCTTCATTGTTTAATCTTTAAGTTCTTACTTTCTATTTAACAGTGTTATATCTTTCAATTTTTGTTTCTTCTTTTGAGTTCTTACACTAGGGAGACAATACAATATTTATACATGTGTGTCTGGTTTATTTCACTTATGAGTATAGCTTCAAGTCACATCCACTTACCTATGAAGGCTTCGAGTTTATTTTTCTTAATAGCCAAGTAATACTCCATTGTATAAAAATACTACATCTTTTTCATCCATTCCTCAGGTGAGAAGTATGGAACCTACATGGTCTATGTGTCATCCTTACACAGGGGCCACACTAATTTTCTCTGTAGCATTCCAATTTTAATATATGTGCTGCCAAAGTGAGCACTAAAAACTTTCTTTTCAATGAACTAAGAGAAACTACTAATACAAGTGAAACAAATTAGTATATATATTAAAATATTCTTGAAACAACCAACTAGGCAATTTGAGGAATTACTTGAACTTCTCTCTACTTCCTATTTATCTGTCTCCTAAGATACATTTCCTAACTAATGGGTGAAGCAGTTTGATAGTTGGATCAGTTACCCATTACCATAACAACACTGCCTAACAAACGTGCAAAGCCTCAGGAAGTGAGGACAGCAATCACTACCTGCAGTCACCTGGGGGTCAGCGGGGTGACTAATGTTGGGAGTTGGCTAATGTCTGCCGAATCCAAGGACCTTGACTCCCCCTGTGGTTCTTTCATCCACCAGGAAGCTGCTAGGTTCTCATTATGATGGCAGAGAGGACAAGACAGAAACACTGAAGACCACTGGACCCCAGAATGGCACACAATCACATCTACGCCGTTGTGCTGGTGAAACCAAATCAAGGTTTGGAAGCAGCCTGTTCCTGAAAGGTTCCTGGGCCACAGACTTGGCCCTGAACATGGCAGGGTTGAGGTGGGAAGCCTTTAAGAGGTGCATCCAAGTAGAAGGTATCTAGGACATGGGGGTGTCATCCTTGGGAGGGACTGAGCTGAGCCCTAAGAGTCAGTTAGCTCTCACAGGAGCAGGTTGCTATAAAGCAGGACCACCATATGTGGTTGGCCCTTCTGCTAACAGCGAGGTGGGTCCCTCCCTGCATCTCCATCATGTTGTAGTGCAGCTACAAGACCCCTGACAGCATGCACTCAGGTCTGTAGAGAAGAGAACCAAATAAACCTCTTTACCTTACAATTCTCCAGTCTTGGATATTTTTTATAGCAACATAAAATAAATGCATAAAATATGTGAGATAGAAAATAGACCCTGTCATGAGAGGAACTCTAAGGTCACAGGACAGAAGACCCAGTGGACATAGGATGAGATAAAACTTTGGAGCTTTAATACAATTCATCAAGAAAATAATCTCACCTTGGCTGATAAATAAACAAAGGGCTCAAGTTTTCATGCAAAGGTATGCAAAAGGCAAATAAAGATATAAAATCTCAATCAACCCGAATAAAAGGAATGCATTTTAAGAAATAATACATAAAATCAGGGTGCTTTAAACTTCATTCTAATTTGCTAAATTCCCAAATCTGCATTTTTAAAGCATGAAGACATATCTTTTGTAATTTATTTTCTAATGTGATGATGTTCCAGGATGGAAAGTCACATAGAGCTACTACAAACATGTATCAGTACAAATTTGCTGGTGGAGCACTGAGAATTGTGTATCAAATGTTTTCTCCACTACTTATAACTTCCTGAAGAAAAATATACCTAAAAAGTTTTATAAAACAGCCAGTACAAAGCAGATTGCTACTGACGTGTCAGAGCAATATCAGTCTATACATTTGGAACTGGTTACAGTTGGAGACAGAGAAAGGAGGAAAACAGAGAGCAGGGTCAGCTCAGAGGTAGAAGTATGAATGTATGGTCTTCTGGATAGATGCCTGTGGAAAAGGAAGAGCATCTGTCTGTTTTGGCATAAGGTATTTTAATTTCTTGCCCAGCATTCACCTCTTTTATGTTCTTCCTAAGAGAATCACAGTGCTGTATCTACCCTGCTCCTCCAAGACCTGATAAGTGTACCTCAGTCCACACAGCATCCCCCCATCAGTGATCATGGGCTCTGGCACTGATGCATAACCTAGGATGGACCAGCCTTGCACAGCAGAAGGACATATGTCCCCTGCTTGGGGAGCTGCTCTTTTTCTTCTTAATTGTGGGTAGGACACAAGTGCTCTGACCACAGTTGTTCAGACCACAGGGGAAATGGCCCTAGAAAGAAGCAGAGAACAGCAGTGAAGAGAACCAGGGCCCGTGGTGCCTTTGTTGTGCTTCTGATCACTGTGTCTGCAGCTTTCTCTGCTGTGGAGCTCCCAGCAGTGGAGGACAACAAGCTTCCTTATTGTTTAAATCATCAGGAGTCTAGGTTTTCTATTCCTTTGGGCAGGAGCATCTTAACCAACCAACACCTCCCGGCACATGCGTCCTCTCCTAGAGTAGCTCCTCCAAAACCTGACTTTGAAACTGACATTTCTTTAGGGAAATCATAACGTGGTACACACAGACATCGGGCAGCCCACAGGCCAGCGTGCTGTCCTGGGAGGAGCCCTGTGACATCAGACACCTGGCCAGCCCAGCACTTGCCCCCTTCAGGTGCTAGAACTGCAGTCAACACCCCAAAGGGGAGATAAGTGGAGAGGTTGTGGCTGGTCCCCCTGAGTCTGCCCTATTTATTAAAGCTCAGAGCAGGTCTGTTTTATGAGACTAACAGAGCCTGCCTTTAGCCTACATCTCCAGTCACATTCCTGATTCTGTTTTGTGTTCAGTGTTACTTATCTATGGGACTATTACTTGCCTCTCTACTAAAAATGGTTACAGTCTCAATATTTTCTTATCTGAGAGTGAAAATGCTTCAAGATGTGCTACAGTAAATGTCTCCTATAAAGATATGAGTTGCAATTTTGTTCTCAAAATCGCAATTTTTGTAAGCTCCATTATGGTGATTATGACCTTTCATTGGAAATGTTCTTGAGATTTTTTAAAAACCATATCCATATGATTAAATATAAAAAGAATATTTCAATACACTTTTAATAGGACATGAGGGGGCAATAAAATAAATGTTCTGTAGATATGAGAAATTTCAAATTATCAGTGTCTTTTTTCAAAATTTTTATTAAGGTTATATTGAGTTTTAGGATTGAGTTGTAAGATATTCCTACAGCACAAATGGAAAACCTCATCAACTTTGACTGCACAAGAATACAAATTCTGTTCTTCCAACTATCTTAATGAATAATTAATACCATGTTCAATGATCTGGCTGCAAGCACCAATCAGCGGGCCAAAGTAAATTGGATTTGTATTGAAGAAATAGTTCCCCATGCTCATCCCAGAGATTACTGTTTCTTTTAGCAAAAGCCTATCGTAATATGAAATAAAGCCCTGTTGGAATACCTCTTTGCTATCTGCATGAATAATCACTTCTTTTTGAAACTACCTGTCACCACACTAACTGGTCTTAAAGGCCTGTTTGCAAAAGATAATTGCTAATAACAACAGAAATTAAATTGATTTTTATGGAATAAAGCAAGCATCTCCTCTTCCGTCTGTCTTGGACCCACATTCCCAGGTAACTCTGAGAAGCTCTTTTTAGTGTGAAGGCTGCCAAAACCCCTGCACAGGGCCCCTCCTAAGCACACCGTAGCTTCTTCAGGTGGAAAGAAAATCGTGCTGAAGTACGCGATATTGCCTGTCAGAGCTGCGAGTTCAGCGCGAGTGTGTGAGTGGCCACCAGGTTTCACTGCAGAAGTCTGGAAACACAAAAGGTCAAAACCAGAAGAGTGCACAATGTTCATTTCACTGAACCACCCATCAGGTTGCTGAATTCTTATTGCAAAAAATACCATCAGGTGGACATTTTTGTCAGAACCATACAGGGAGGAACAAAAGGCCCGAGAACACACCTTCTCCTACTGGTACTCGGTGATAACAATAATGAAGCCATTGAATAAGCAAGCGACTGGATGTGGTAAGGTGAGGTGCAGCTCTTACACATGGGGATAGGTCAGCAGAGGTGCAAATGGCTCCTAACCAAGCAAAATACATGGTTTTAAGTCTAGTAACTGAAAAATTATAGGTGCCAAATGCTCTGTAAGCAAATATATTCTGCTTTATGCTACAGGATTAACATGACAGTCCACATTAGCATAATAATGATGTTAAGCTAATAATGTCAATTAAAAAAATTATGCAGTATAAAGCTCAGAAAGTTGTCCTAATTTTAAAAGAATGGCAATAGTTAATCACACAGAAATATGTCTGAGACTTTGCTGTGAGCATCTAATCTCTACCTGTAAGTACATACAATTAAGAATTTGAGAGCTGGTAAAATAGCCCAGTGGACTAAAGTGCCTGCTTAGGCAATCTTAGGCAAGCTCAGGGACTGAGTTTTGATCCCCAGCACCACATGCTGCACCAGTCCCCCCAGGCTAAGCTGGCTAGAATCTGGGCATAGTGGCCTATGCCTGTAATCCCAGCACTGGGGGGCTGAAAATAAGAGGATTACTATGAGTCCAAGCTGTGCAGTGAGACCCTATAACCAAATACATTTTTAAAAAAGAATTTCATCATGTTGTTGATTGATGAATGCCATTTATTGAACTATGACTTCTTGATAAGATGATAGGTGCATATATTTTAGTTTACAAATACTGAAATGTCTTAGGCCTTAATTCAATACCTTCTGTTACTAACAAAAATAAAAGCCAATGAAATTGAGTTTTCTGGGTGGACACCATGTAAAGAAAAGACTTTAATTTTATGCCTATGTTTGACCCATTAGGAAGAGCTTTGCAGACCAGACACGGTAGTTCGATCTACAGTAAAGAGAACCTATTCCTTAGTGACCCTGATGTGGGAGTAAAAACTTCCTCAGGATGAAAGGACTTGCTGTCTTCCAACTTCACACATCTGAGCTGTCACCACTGCAGGCTGAACAAACATCTCCAGTGGTTGCCTTTTAACCAAAGAAGGTTTACTTATCCCTCTGAGTCTTTATCCCTTCTAGAGTCCCCATCCCCATGCCTTGGGGCCCAGGTTGAGCTCCCATAACGCGGCAGTCACTCTGCCAAATCCAAGTCTTATGCTGAGTTTGAATAGCTAGAAGGGAGAAGAAGAGAGTGAGGGTGATCTTAGAGGCCTGAGAGCATTGGCAGGACAAGAGCGTGGTCCCCGTGAGGAGCGGAAAACATGAGGCCAGCAAGCTGGGCTGGGGCCACGGGGTGTCCTGCCCAGCTGAGGAGTTTGGACTTCGTGTTTGGGAAGATGCCGAGAAGACCTCTGAGCCCAGAAACAAAATGTTCAAAGTAGTATTTTAAGAACATTAGATTTGACAGCATCTAAGGCTAGCAAAGAGGCAAGACATTCAGTTATAACACTGACGCATTAGTGATTATTGACTTGGCTCTGGAAACAAATTGCCTGGTAGGGAATTCCAACCCTGGCACTCTCTGTGTGAACACAGCCAAGTTACTCAGCCACCCCACGCCAGTTTCCATAGCCAGGAAGCGGGCCTGAAAGTGGGCCTGAAAGCATTAGTTATTTCCTAGGTTGATCAGGAAGGCTAAATGAGCTAATATGCATAATGTATTTTGACAAATGACACATAGTAAAGACTTAACAGTTAAGTTGCATGGCTTGAATCTCCATTATCATTGCTATTATCACTACTAGACCATAGTGGATATAACACAAGTCCTTGAACTGAGCGATGGTAAAGGGAATAGAAAGGAAGGGGCACATTTTGAGAAGTATCACAAGTGAGATTCTTGACCCATTTCCACAGCCCCCTTTTGCTTTGCCTCCCATTGTTAATCAAAGACAGGTGCTTGGCCCTTGCATCGAAGTACCAGCTCTATTCAAAATAGCATTGGAAAAGCCAAGCATGGCAGCACACACCTGTAATCCCAGGACTTGGGAGACTGAGGCAGGAGGACTTCTGTGAGTTCAAGGCCACCCTAGGCCACAAAGTAAGTTCAAGCCAGCCTGAACTGCATAGCAAAACCCTGTCTCAGAAAGGCAAAAATAAACGACTAAATAAAAGTATCAGAAGTCTGCACCAAAAAAAAAAAAATCTATTAGACAAAAAATAAATAAATAAATAAAAACTACCCAGATTGGAAAGATGTAAAAGTTATTTGCTGATGATATGATTTTATATATAGGATGACCTATCAAAAAAATGTTAGAACTAATAACAGAAGGATTTTTTTTTTTTGGCTGGCTCAGGCTTCCTTAAGGACAGGTCTGGTAAGGAATGGGGAACTGGGGATTGAACCACAGTCCTCTGTGCCTGATTGGGTTTACCCCAGCAGGCGCTTAAACCACTGAGCTAACCCGCAAGCTCCCTAGAACTAATAACAAAATATAATAAAGTTGTAGGATACGGAGTCAACTCACAAAACATGGTAGCATTTCTATGAACAGTAAACTTTCAGAAAAAGAAATCATGAGAACAATAGTCTTACAATAGCTGCAAAAATTTTAGGAATATATTTAACCAAGGTAAAAGACCTGTACACTGAAATCTATAAAAGTGATGAAAAAAAAATGAAGACGATGTAGATAACTGTAAAGAAATCTCACATTCATGGTCCAGAAGAGTTGATATTGTTAAAATGTCCATATGACCCAAAGTAATCTACAGATTCAATGTAATCTCTGTCCAAATTCCATGTAATTTTTGTAGAAATAGGAAAAAATATTAAATTCTTGTATAATGCCTGAAAACCCCACTCAAGATAATCATGAAGAGAAAGACCAAAACTGGAAACATCACACTGCCTGCTTTTAAAATACCTGCCCTGTGTTCAAGCAGCTTCTTGACTTCCAGGGGGACTCTATCTTAATAAACCCATCACTAGTTGAAAATATAATAAGCTGAAAAGGCACTTACCATACCTGGCTTACTAAACATCAGGGCACAGCAACGGAGTACACTGTGTCACCCATCATTCACCCCAGTGATCATCAGACTGCTGCCACTACTCACTGGCACCACCAGGAACCATGAGGCCACCCTGCAGCACCTATTACTAGCCTGGGAAAAGGTCAAGATTCAGAGTACCAAATGCACGTTGGTCTCACGCTGTCATAAAGCCAAAGATTGGTGAATCAATATACTACAAAGTGATAATGCTGAAGATGCCTTTGTACTTGCAATAAGGAAACACATGGACCAGTGGAAGAAAATAAAGAGCCCTGAAACAAATCCACATAGGCATAGTCGATCAATTTCCAACAAGGGTGCTAAGACTATGCTAGGAAAAGGACCGTCTCTTCAATAAAGGGTTTTGGGTATTCACACGCAAAAAAATAAATAAAACTGGACCCTTCTGTCACAACTAACACAAAATGTGACACAGAATAGACTAAAGACGTAAGTGTGTGCCATAAAATCATAAAATGCCTAGAAGACACTGGGGAAGAATTACACGGCATTGATCTGGCCAATGATTTGTTCGCTCTGACCCCATAAATCTCAAGCAGCACAAGAGTTAACAAATGGGATTGCACCAAAATGGAAACCTCTGCACAGCAAAGGAGCTACGAAGTGAAGAAGCAACCTGGAGCTTGGAAGAAAATATCTGTGAGCCATGCATCTGGTGAGAGGCTGATACCCAAGTTATGTGAGAAACTAATACAACTCAAGAAAAGAAAAGAGAACAAGAAAAGAATTAACTTGATTTTTAAGAACGGGCAGGCCTAAATAGACATTTCTCAAAAGAAGACACACCAGTGGACAAAGGATATCGTCTCACTAGTGTAAGACCCTGAAAGAGTAAATAAAATCTGAAAGGCACAATAGATACTGTGAAAGGGAAAGAATCTGTTCAAGGGAAAGGAAACACAGGCATGAGGAAAAGTACAGAAGAAAGAACAAAGGAAGAAGAAGGCGGCTATATGTACGCTCTCTACACAGCACAGCTCGGATAATTGCGCTGCTGATTTCTGCTGCTCTATAGGAGTAGTTAATGCTGAAATTTTTTTCTTCTCATATTTAGTTTCTTACATATACCCTTTTTAAACAATTTTTCATGCTTGTGTCTGGTAATATAAACAACAAATATGGAAACATACAATATAACAACCATTGTTGAACTCCTATTATTTTGCTTAGTGAAATTCTTTATTGTTTCTAATGGGGTTTTTTTTACTATTTTTATTCTCTTAAAAAAATGAATTTTTAGGCAGAACACAGGTGCATCACTACGAGTCTGATCTACATCGTGAGACCCTGTAGACTCTGTACTAAATACAAAAAAAAAACTTTAAAAAAATGATTTTTTCAGACAATATTCTTACCTTCCAAATAACAAGTGAAAAGGTGTCTTTAGCTAATATTTGATTTCTTTTTAGACTAGAAACGAGGGTCATCACCTGTGTGTTAAGAGCTAACCTTGTATTGCAAAATACCGAAGACTGCACCAAACAAACTCATACATGTCTGGAAATTAGTGTCTCAAAGAACTTGCAATAACTCAGGCTCTGACCTTTATAAAGTCTGTTGAGAGGACGTTTGGTGGCTGACTCTTTGTTTAGGATAAGCCTGGCCAGCAAGAACCACTCTCAGTCTGCTTTGGAGCCAACAGAGAAATCCCTGTGCTGCTTTCCCTGTCAGAAGTCAGCATGTACTTTGTACTGCCATGGAACACCCTGTGACAACCTTCATTCTACATAGGAAAAACAAAGATAAATAAGACCTCACTGTCTCTGGAAATGTGGCTTCTTCCCCTGGGATACACCCCGCTGTAGGTCCTCTGTGGACATAGAGTAGTCACTGTCTCTGTTCTCAGCGAGTCACTTGCTGAAGACTTTTGAGATGGTATACTAGAGTAGCATATATGAAAAGAAGACCATGCATTTGTTGGAGAATCTGTTTCTTGCAGCCTAAAAATTGATTTAAACTTCACTTATTTGTTGGTGGTTCATTCACTTTTCTTTTTTCTTTTCTTTTTTTTTTTTTTAATCATTCATTGAGCCATGAACCCTGCCCTGGGCAAAGTAGAAGATCAAGCTACAAAACTCCATTTCAGGAAGATGTGAAAATATCTGAAGTTTTATCCCTAAATGTGGTGAGAGATAGCTACCTTTAAGAATCAAATTTCTATACATAGTTTAGTAATCATAAGGTGGTATGAAGTAATTTGAATACATTTTTAAGAAAAAAAAATTTAATTTTAAAAAAGAGGTGAAAAAGATTTAAGCAAAGGTGCTCAACATCACTGATCCCTAGGAAAATGTAAATTAAAACCACAGTGACATAGCACTCCAGACCCACCAGTAAAGCTATTACCAAAAAAGCTGAAAGGTAAAGCATATTAGTGAGGATATGGAAAGGGGGAACTCATACACTACTAATGGAAATATAAACTAAACCAACCATTACAGAAAACAGCATGTAGTTGCCTCAAAAAGTTGAAAATAGAATTGACACCCAGCTCAGCAGTCTCCTTAGAAGACTTTTACCCAGAAGATTTGAAATCAGTATGCTGAGGGATGCCTGTAATCTCGAGTTCACTGCAGTGGACCGCTCAACAGTCAAGGTATGGAATTAACCCAAGTGTCCACTGATGGGTTAGTAAAAAGGGGAAGAAAATATAGTTCAACCCCCGCTAACACTCACCACAAAAAGCTCCATTTATCTAATTTAAATTAGTAGAGTTCTTGATGAGCTAATGATGCCTAATGCCTATAATCAAAAATCTCTAACCTTGATACCCAAGAAACAAAATAGTATTAGGGGAAATAAAGCTAGCACTTATTAGTTTGTGGTATCACTATACAATCAGAGAAAGTCAAGGAAAGAAAAAATATTCAGAAATGTGGGTTAGAAAAGAATGACCTCCTAGCTGCTCTAGGGGGGAAAAAAAGAATTTTTGTGTTGACTTCAAAGAGGCAGCTAATGAGAATACCAGGCCTCTTAATATGTAGACAGATTACAAGTGCTTACTTTCACACATTTGGTCTACTTGGATGTTACACTATCAATGTACTGCAGATGCTTCCCTATATTACTAACTGAAATCTGTTTTCGAAAAATACATTCTGAACTGCTACTGACTTGAAGTGCTCAGACGAGTTGTTCCTACACACATGCTTTCTTCTGTGTCCTTACACTTTAATTCATATGTTACCTGGTCTCCATCCACCATTTCTCCCACCTATGGCCTTCTCTGGACGCTTCGTACACTCACGCATGTACCACGCCATGCGTCTCTCACTCACCGTAGAGGTGACAGTGAGTTGGCACAGGACAGCACAACATCTAATGGATATTTTCCTCTGTGAATAAAAGCTTATGTAAGAATTGCAGCTGCTCCAACTTTTCTCTCTTGCTGCCCTGCAGGTCCTGTTTTTGTCAAGGACTAATCACAGTTATTCTACAAATCAGGACCTACAAATCTTGAAGTAGGCCAATGATGTTGAAATCTGCCTTAAACTAAGCATCAGGCTGCACTATCCGAGGGTCACTTTGGTTCCTCCAACCCAGACTCCGGCTACATCAATGAGTACTCAGGCTATCTGGGAGAACTGTAGCCCCTGTGGTAGAACAGAAAGGATACTGTCTACGTGAAAGCCAGAGCTCCACTTCATAGTTCTCCAGGTTCACCCCGCTAAGATGTGGAGCTTCACACAAATGGCAAGCTCTTGGTTAACACACGGACAGCAACTGAATCTGGATCCCTTTGGCCATCACCATCACCCACATAAAGTACTAAGCACAGTCACTGGCCCAGAGACGAATTCAGTAAATGTTAGTCATTGTCTTATCAACAAGAGATGGTTGAGTTTCTCCACACCTTGCAAACCCCCAAGTCAGCAAGATGAAAATCTGTACATGCCAGCTCGCCCCAGGGCACAGGCTGGTGGCAATGGGAGATGTAATGGGTGGACATCATGGTGGAGCTGACACTCGGTTTGTGTGGAGAGAAAAGTCTCCATGCTTTGGAAAATAGTAAATGTGAGGACCAACTCAGAAAGTGGAGAAGCCCCTGAATGTGATAAATAAGTCAGTTTAATGACTCTAATACTGGGTGGCTCTAGGATAGGTGACCAAGCAATTGATTTATAATCCCTCAGAAAATTAAAAACTGTTTCAGGCATCTGGAAGTAGTGGCACATGCCTATAATCTCAGCACTCGGGAAACTGAGGCAAGAGAACCACCATGAGTTGGAGACTATTCTGGGCTACATAGTGAGTTCAAGGCCAGCCTGCACTGCATTTTAAAAAAAAGTTTCAAGAGCTACAAATCATATTACATTAATTTAACAGAACAGATGGCGCATCAGGCAGGGTTTTACTCAGTCCAAGTTTTGGAGCTCACTGCAATGTTCCATGCAAGTTTGTATCAGGAGGCTGATGGGTCTGCCATGGAAAGCTGAAGGATGCAAGGTGGAAGCCAAAGAGTCTGCACTAGCAGCCAGAGACATCCAAGCTGAAGAGAAAGACCAGAGCTCCCCCAAAGAAAATAAAACACTCCATCCCTCCTCAGTTCTCTTTTATATCCTTTAACTGATGAGCCACGCTAGGGTGTGGAATTGCTGAGCCAATTTAAGTTTCTAACCTTCTCAAGTTGACAGTCGCTCAACCACAACAGATGGTACTATGGTGTGGATACAGAATGTCCCCCAAAGTCTCCTGTGTTTGGGGCTGAGCATGGGGAAGGCAAGTGGCTCATGGGGTGCCATACTCCTCAGTGAACTGATCCATGGAAAAGTCCAGAGACAAAAGCCCTCCTAGGTTGTGGTCTTGTTTTGGCTCCATTCCTTTCCATCCCCTTACCCCCTCCTTTTGGAATGCACATTGCACGTTGGAAGCATTGAACTTGCCTTTTGATTTTTATAGGGATGCATGGCTAAGAGTTTGCCTTGAGTGTCAGAGGAGACTTTAGACAGGTTGTTCAGAAAATATGAAGTCCTTGGAGATGGACTAAATGCATTTTGTATAATGAGGTTGACATGAGTCGTTTGGGGGCCAGGGGTGGAATGTTACGGTTTTGATCTTGCGTGTCCCCCAAATTCTTATATGTGTGAGAGGTAATTGACTCATGGGGCTACTACATTCACCAGTGGATTAATCCATTGAGGAATTCATAGCCAAATGGGCTTTTGAAGGCAGGGTCTGGCTGGGAGAGGTGACTCACTGTGAGCATGACCTGGAAAGGCCTATCTCTCTCCCCTACTTGATCCTCCTCTGCTTCTATCTCTGACTCTGACTCTCTCTGTCTCTCTGTCTCTGCCTCTGTCTCTGTCTCTATCTCTGTCTCTCTGTCAGTCTCTGTTGCTCTGTCTGTCTCCCTGTTTCTGTTTCTGTTTCTGTCTCTCTCTCTCTATCTCACTGTCTGTCTCTCCTCCACCTCTCTCTCTCTCTGCCACCTCTCTGTCTCTCTGTTTCTCTCTCCCATACTCCCTCTCTTTTCTCTCTCTGTCTCTCTGTCTCTGTCTCTGTCTCTCTCTCTGTCTCTCTCTCTGTCTCTCTCTGTCTCTCTGTCTGTCTGTCTCTCTCTCTCTTTCTCTCTCTCTCTCTCTGTCTCTCTCTCTCTTTCCTTCCTGGCCAACATGACATTAGCAGCTGTTCTCTACCCAGACACTCTCCCCTTGCCCTGTCTTGGAGCCAGCTATGGACTGAACCCTCTGAAGACAATGAACCAAAATAAAATTCATGTCTTTCAAGCTATGGGTATCAGGTATTTCATTCCAGTGATGAGACAATCACTGAGTGAGGTTGTGACTTAAACTAGGACAAGCAGTCGCAGCAGAACCAGAAAGAATTATCTCTCAAGCTTAGCATAGTTTTGGTGTCAAAATCTTAGGACAGCTTCTCAGGAAAACTCTCTCAGAGCTTTCTGGTCATTGACCTGAGGTGACTCACAGAAGTTATTGTTTCCATAGAAAGGTCAAGAACCTATTTCTATCCTATTTGGTATAATTATGCACAAAAATAGGAATACCAGAATAAGCACTGTGTGATAGGAATTACACACATTGTCTGTAATCTCCTGCCTTCCCACATCTTGAACAGCACTGCAAAGCAGTTATTTACTTCTCCCATCAAATGGAAAAGTACAAATCTGAGAAGGCTGAAATGAGTTATCCAGGCTCATTTTATAGATGGCAAGTGGTGTTGCTAAGCATCACACCCAAGTCTCTGTCTCCACAATCTGGACCAAAATAGAGTATCAGAAACACAGTTCATATCAAGTAACCATCAGTCTCTCACTGGGAAAGGGAATCAGGATGTTGTTATTTCTCTCAAGCATCACACTTACAGAAATTTGGTTAAAATAACAGATAACAACAATTACAAGGAAGGAGGCCATTTAAAAAGCATGCTCAGTCTATGTGAAAGGGACAGTGTCCATATAAGGAGTGTGACCCCAATCTTTAGACAATAATGAGAATATAGAAGCGTGAGGCACGGGGAAGTGTACACCCTAATTCATGAATAAATGCCTGTCAGTTAGTGTCGCCTCCTAGTTCCCAGTGACTGACCCTATGATTACTTCACCACCCCAACAGCCACTACACACATACACACACCATGCAGAAGTTTGGAGCTTGAAACAATTATCCCTTTTTGTCCATAGTATCAGTTAGCATACAAAAGTAAAATGTAAAACAAAATGAAACAGGTTCCTGGAATACTAATATAAGAAGGGACTTTATAGATCATGTCCCACCCTTCACTATATGGTAGAGTATCATGTCTGCATCTTGTACTATGAATAGCCACTACAAAGACAACAATAGGCAGTATATTAATTATTGAAACTGTCTATTAATTGGTTTGGAAACCATCTCAGTGGAATAAGCGCTTCCCTGGCAAGCGCAGGGGCCTGAGTTCAATCCCCAGTTCTGCAA
>NDGM011178204.1:0-15593 GCA_002564305.1 Octomys mimax | reverse complement strand
TCATTAATATAATTCAAATTGTACCATGAAGTCTAGTGAGATACTTTGTGAATTTTTGCATCTGAGCTAAACTTTTTTTTTTTAAGGTTTAAACATTTTTTTATTTTTTTATTTGTGTATGGTCTCACTATGCAGCTGGGACTTGTGATCCTCCTGATTTCTGCCTCCCTCATACTGGGATTACAGGTGTTTGCCATCACAGCTGGACTCCATCACTGCTTCAGCATGCCCAGGGGTGGAGCTGGTGCAGCATGTGGTGCCAAGGATCAAACCCTGATCCCTGCCCTTGCCTAAGCAAGTACTTAGTCTGCTGAACTATATTGCCAGCCCTTAAACTTTGAGATTTTTATAGGACATGAAATTGTCCTGTAAATTTGGAGAAGGGATACCTCTCTGCTGAGGGTTAAGCCAGAACCATCCAGCTCACTCTTGGCATTCCTGTGAACAATTGGTGTGGCACCTGACCTGTGTCCTCCTGAAGGCATGTACCACCAGCTGTCTGGGGGTATCAAGCCTTACTCTTTCATAAAAACATTGATTTTTTTTCCCTCCCTGCCAGCAAAAGGTAGGGAAGTGCTCCTGCAGAGAACTGTGGGAGGGTAGACAGTGTACTTGGGTGGTCTTTGCTCTGCCCTACTCCTTCCATATCAGAGATGTGGCCAAAGGAAATGCAGTCAGTTCATCTCTGTGGGCAGGACAGAGGCTTCCATGCTTTCTTGCCTAACCCTGACCTTGACACTGCAACTTAGTGTAATCAGAGGGGAGTGGTCAGAGTCAGGGTACTTAATTAGTGGCTCATAAAGTGTGGTTCATTGGCCGCCTAGTTTCAGGGGTGCTAGAAGTCTCTCTCTCTCTTTTTTTTTTAACCTTTTATTTATTTATTACATATTTAGTACAGGGTCTCACTGCACAGCTTGGACTTGTAGTGATCCTCCTGTCTCAGCCTCCCCAGCTCTGGGATTACAGGTGTGCACCACCACTCCTGGTTTCAGAAGCCAGCTTGGCATGGGCCCACACGACATGGGGTACTGAGGATCAAACCCTGGTCCTTGTGCTTGCCAAGCAGGTGCTTAGACTGCTGAGCTATTTCCCCAGCCTAGAAGTCTAAGCTCTTTATGCAGACATTTCTTCCTTCTCACTGGGGTGGCCTGTACGGTAGTGAGGCAAAAGAAACCATGAGTGATCATTTTCCCTTCCCGCTCCATCTCTTATTCCCCTTCCTATTTGAGAAAGATCTCCCTACTTCCTATTATCTATTCTTTGTCCATTTATTTTCAGATGAAGAGTTGAAGGGGGCAGGGAAGGATAGGAAGGGAAGGAGACAAAAAAGGCTCAGATGTATTAATGTGCACACACTGACTCCCCCCAGTGGATGCATCACTTTACGCAGCAGCATAGGAGAAAAATAACTCCTACAGAGTTGAAAATGAAAAGATGCCATGGTAAAACTGCTCAACAAAGTCTGCATCAAAACAGTGGCACCCAAGCCCATTCTGTATCAAATTCTTCATTGCCAAGCAGTCATAGTCAAGACCAACAGCAGCAAAACCACGAAAAACCAGTTCCCCTTGTGTTCTTGAGGAAGCAGTAAAAATTAGAAATTTTGTTTCATTTCAACCTTGCAGACTTGTCCTCACCACATCCTTCACAAAGCACACATGGTGAAACACTCCTACTGTGTGCATATATAGTTGTCTTGAGGGAAGCCCTCTGTAAAGTGGAGAGCAGTTGTCTGAGGTGCCAGGTGAACACGCTGGGGTTTTTCCCTACAGAATACCATTTTTTATTTGAAAGACTGATGACAAACAAGCTGTGGTTATTCAGACTCAGCAGACATTTTCTCAGTGTTTGACAGACATTTTCTTGAAAATGAATGAAGTAAGATTGTCACTGTAAGTAAAACAACTGACAATATTTGTTATTAGTGATTAAATTTGAGAAAACAAGTAGAAATTAAAATTCTGTAAAACTTGTTTCTGCCATCATGAATTTGACAGTTTCTTAATTCTTAAACATTTCTTTCTGATGAGGTTGATGGTGATAATTAACAGATGCAGCATTTTGGTAGTTGTATAATTGTGTTAATAATTACAAGATCTAACTTATAGGACCATTGTTTTCCAATAATCAATGCATATTCTGATCTAATCATACACGGCAAAAGATCCATTTGAAATATAAGAAAGACTAAGTCTCATAGCTCTCCTACCTCTTCCTGAGTGTGACGCTTTCTCAGGCTTCATATTTTTAATGACCTTGACAGTTCTGAGGAATATTAATCAGGTAATTTGTAGACTGTCTTTTACTTCAAACTCGTCTGCTTTTTTTCTCATGAGTAGGCAGCAAGTGTGGGTTTGGACCATAGATCGCAGTGGTTGAGCACTATTGAGATCACATCAAGACTCCATACTGTCAACATGGTTTATCACCATTGGAGTTAATGTTTGTCACACTCATCTGATATATATGTATTTGTTAGGCTTTCCCACCCTAAGATTACTCTTTTTCCTCCTTTCATAATCTCTTTGGAAGAAATTTCTTGTTGAGCTTTCATGTAGCATCAAAGAAGTATATTCAAAATTAATTCCATGTCTATGTAGGGCTAAATGTTCCTATCTACCTTACCCAAAATAATTTAATTGCAGTAAAATGAATGTAGAAACTCATATCAGAATCTGAGTTTTCTATTACACTAGTCATTAAAGTGAAATTTTTAAAAAAAATGTGAAATAGTCCCAGTTTTATGACATCGTTATCATTTTGGAAAACACAATTTTTTTTACAAAAATGTATTCATGTTAATTTGATTGATTTAATGTGATGGTTTAGCACTGCTACTTTAAATGAATTAATATTAAATTCTTTACCATTTTGAATTTCTTTTCTTTGCTTTTTTTTTCCTGCAAGGATTGAACTCAGGAACTTGCACTTGCCAAGCAAGCACTTATGCCACTGGGCTATTTATTTATTTATTTATTTATTTTTGAATTTAGAACAGGGTCTACAGAGTCTCATTACCTAGATTGTAGATCAAACTCATAGTGATTCTCCTGTTTTCAGCCTCCGAAGTGCTGGGGTTACAGGCGCACACCACAATTGCCGCCTCAGTGTGCCCCGGAGGTGGGGCCAGCATGGCTTGCTGGGGAATCAAACCCCGGCTGCTGTGCTCTGCCTAAGCAGTCGCTTTAGTCCACTGAGCTATCAGGCTGGCCCTTTGAATTTCTAATACAATAAACATTGGAAGATATAAACAAAAGTTTACACACCTAAACAAAAGTTCTTTGGATTTCTTAATAATTTTTAAAAGTATAAAGAGGTCCTGAAACCAAAATGTTTGATAACCACTTGCTTTAGGGTTAAACTTTGAACCAAAACTGAAAGAATCATTTTTAAAGAAAGCAAGCCAAAGCTGAATTCTAAAGGCTTAATGAGTAAACTGGTTATACCTGCATTTTCCTTATTGAGAAATATAATTTTTACACCTGCAGAAAATTGTTTCCTCAACCAATGACTGTGTTCGTAAGTATGTATTTGTAGGAGCTGTTTGTTATTTGTGTCTTTAAAATAATGACAGATGTCCAGGTGTGTTTACAGAAAGTTTGGGCAGAAACTGTATCAGTTGATGCATATGCATTGCTGTACACACTGTTCACTACCAGTGTGTGCTGGCTCTCTTTTTCGGTTCTTAGTACTGAAAGAGTAGAATTGCATCAGATACATTCATCGGGCAGCGTCTATTAACCTCAATTATATCATGTTAGCTTATATATCAGATTTACAGCCATATCAAATAGCAGCTTTGGGGGAAGTGGCATTTCCCTTCTCTTTGTGTTTTGATGCTTTCGTCAGTTTTATTCCAAATGAAACCACTGGGTGGGAACTATTTCTGGTTTGTGTCCTGTGTTTGATACACTATCAGAAATACTGAAGGATAACTAGCTTTTATCTATATTATTTGGTCAAAACTCAAGGTTGATGGTGTTTGATGCCAACAGTGGTGATTAGCATCAGAGAATAATGGCATTAATCACCAGAACTGAAGCAGTCCAGGAATGTCCTTGGCCCTTTAGCCTACCCAGCAGCAAAACCATTCTGGTGGCATTGCACATCTGCATGTGTTCATTTCCTCCCTAAGCTGACCTCTGGTGATGTCTTGTCTGAATAAGGCAGCCAGCCAGCCTAACAAAGGCAGAGGTGGCAGGTAGATCACAGTGAGATTACAAAGAGCCTGGGAGGGAATGGGTCAGAGTCTTATAAGGAGTAGTATAAATCCAGGGTCACAAATGAACCTTCAGTCTTCTGTCCTCTCTTTCTTTCCTGGCCACAGTCATAACCAACCCTTAAAGTCATGCTTTTGGTTGTGGAAGGTACTTCAACAATCATTTAATCTTTCAAGAAGTACTGAATACTCCCTGAAGACCCTGGTCCCCATTTGTCTTTCCGTGCCAGTTTGGGAGATGCAGTTCCATGCATAAGGAACAATAAGAGACATCTTTAGTTAGGTGTAAAATCCACCATACATACCTGGATACATCCTACATTCAAATACAGTCTAGAGTCTATTTCACATGGGTCCTCAGAATGAGAAAGATTTTTGGAATACAATGCCATAATTTGCCTATATCATAGTTTGACTTAAAATGTAAAATACTCTATATATGAGTAGCTGATTCATTATTCTGAAATTTTGGACATGAAAGAAAAAGAGAATTCTCAAAGCTGTCAGTATATTTATATCATATTGTAAACTGAGATGGTGTAAAACCATGGCCAGCCTCTAACGGGGAAGACACACTGAAGGATTCCCAGAGGGCCCCTCGGGAGGAATAAATATGCCAAGTGTTCTGTATCCAGGCTACAGTTATTTTGTGAATCAGATCTAATAGTGCATATTCTTCTTGAAGTTTCTTGTACTCTAGGAACAAATATGTCAAAGCTAATATTTAAAATCTACTTCAGTCTTTGGGGAAAATATGTCATTTACTTGATGAGACAGTGATGAATTTAAATTTTTAAAAGTTAAAGCAATCACTAACTTTTAAAGAACAGAATCTGAGCCAGGGGTACAGCTTTTGCTTTGACTGCACAAGCCCCTGGGTTTGATACTCTGCACTGCAATAAAAGTAATTTTTTAAAAAACTAAAAATAAGAGCCTTTATTGGTTCATTGGTTGATATTCTGAGTTACAAAGAAGAACTGAGTCTTGCAAGTCTCCTGTTTATGCAGGAGCAGGTGGAGACTTAGTTATCTGCTAAATTCTTTCTAAGCAAAGGAGGCCAGGAGGGAATTGGTGTGATTTGTTCCTCTGAGTCTTTTTTTTTTTTTCTTTTTTTTTCAGAACCAGGGATTGAACTAGGCCCTTGCACTTGCCAGGCAAGCGCTTATTCTACTGAGCTATCTCCCCAGCCCCTATGTGTTGTTAAAAACACAGAAATGGAAATCACAGGTTATATTCAGAGAACCACAGATTCAGGAGGGCTATATTTTTATTAATGACAGGTTAGCTTCTATTTACTTCATCAGTCTACTTGGTGGGCCCGAAGGTGGACAAAAACTAAAAAATAACTCAGAAGATACTGGTGACCAAACACACGGGTAAGGGGCATAGCCTCCATCTGGGAGAAAGGCTTGGCACCAGTGAATTTCTCACTGTTATGGTGTTTTGCCAAAGGGAAGACCACAATTGGCCTTAAATGGGCAACTAAAACACAATGAAAACTAGCAGTACTCATAGCATTTAAAAATCTGGGGTAGCCTGAAATTCTTCACATAACTGATGCTCCAATCTTGAACTGACCTATGAAATATGTATGAACAAATAAGGTAACAACAACAGTATCAACAGAAACTCCAATATTGTCCATCACAGACTGAGGAGAGTTTGGCGCTTAAGACTAGCTAACTTGGTTATCTTCTAAGCAGTGAACAATACATAAGAAATCTAGGTCTCTACAAGTTGTACACAATATCCAGAGTACGACCCAAAGTTACTAGGCATATGCAGGCATAGGAAAATGTGACACATTTTTCAAGAGAAAAGATAATCAACAGAGTCTAACCATGAGATGACACAAATTTGGAATTAGAGACAAAAATTTCAAAGTGCCTTAGTAACTGTGCTCAAAGATATAAAGGAAACTATAGTGGTAATGAATGAACAAATAGGGAAATCTTAGCAAATAAATTGAAAATTAAATAAGGACCAAACAAAAAGTATAAAACTAAACAATTTTAATTTGATTCCTAAAAATTTAAAAATTCACGTTATGTGCTTAATACCAGATTTCAGTAGACTGAAGAGTTAGTGAATTTGAAGATGTATCGGTAGATTATGCATTCTGGAAAACTGGGGGAGAATTGAAAAAAAATGAGCAAAGCCTCATGATATAAGAAACTATCAAGAGATTTAATATACATCTTTGAAGTCCTAGAAAGAAAACCTCTGCCAGAATAAAAGAATAGGGAAGAAAACTATTAAGGAAATGAAATTTTTCCAAATTTATGAAGATTTAAATTTATAGACTCTATAACTCATCAGACACCTAATAGAGACAAAAAGAAAGAAAATTGTTTTGGTTACATCATAGTTGAATTGCTGAAAAACAATGATAATGAAAATTACCAAAGCAGCCAGGGGAACAGTAACACAACTGAGAGCTGGCTTTTCATCAAAAGCAATGGAGGCTAGAAAACAGTACAACATCTTTAAAGTATTAAAAGAAAAAAATGAAACAAAGTGTTTGATAATATAGTTTAGACTAGAACTTTCTTCAGCTAAAAATAAAAATAAAGCCAGTATTTTTAACAGATCGTCATTAGATAATATGGCAAAGATGTGCGAGATTGGCACTGTTGCTACTGTTTATGGAGTTTTTGTGTGCATTAGATAAAGTAGCCCCTCCAGATGTCCAGGAAACTAAGAGGGAATTATGCTTATATGTGGAAGAAAGGGTACCCTTTCCTCTGGGTTGGTGCTGCCCCCTCATCAGGGGGTATGGCCAGGCCAACCGGATGGACTGGATGTGGCTTCCTGATCATTTCTTTTGCTTTGGCAAGCAAAAACACCAAAATGATAGCCAAGATTTGGCACTGATTAGAACTGTTCCCAAAATATCAGGCCCTGATCTCTGGTGATCTAGGGCTTATACGGGATAAGTAAGCAGGAAGTATAGAGATAGAACAACTTGTCAGTTGGGGATTGGTTTATACAGTGTGTATCACAGCAACCAGTTATGCACCACCAGCTGTTTCTAAGAGACAAGATCAACCAGAACTGGAATAGGAACCATTTCTCGGACAACTGAAATATACTTACAATGGGAGAGGGGGGTAGGGATTTTCTGTTACACTTTCATTAGGGGTGTAAAGCAGGTATGTATGATAGAACAAGATGAATATAAGAGAAATCTTGAGGGCTGAATTTGAAAAGGGTCAGGGTTGAGGTCTAGGCCTCTGGCATTTTCCATTTGGATTGCTAGAGGAGTGACAGATCAGAAACATCAGAGGTAGGAGAAGGGGGCTTTTAAATAATGGGAAGCCTGGGATTCAAAATAGAGATTTAGAAGTCATTTATAGAAATATGTTTATTTGGAGCCTAAAGTTAAAGAAATTGTCTGAACTAAACTAAGAAAGAAGAAGAGAAGAAGATATAGAGGATGTTAAAAAATGAACTATCAAGGAATCAGTGGAAGGAAAAAATGTGAGAGTATGGTTGAATCAAAGGCATGGTATGAACAATAATAATTTCATATTTTTTAAAAATAGAAGCAGGGCCAGCAAGATAGCTCAATGGACTGAATGCCTGCTTAGGCAAACACAGGGACTGAGGTTCAATCCCCAGCACTACGTGCCACATGGCCCCGCCCCTAGGCCCAATTAGCCAGCCACCGAGACTGGGCATGGTGGCACACACCTGTAGTCCCAGCACTGGGGAGGCTGAAAACAGGAGGATCACTATGTGTCTGAGCTGCGTAGGAGACCCTGTACCAAATACATAAATGAAAAGAAAAACCAAACAACTTATTAGATTGATAACATCTTGGGATTTGGGTGCTACTTTGTGGAAAGCATATCATGAGCCACTGCTCTCGAGGTAATTAATTGAAATTTCTGCTCTTCAACCTTACATATGTGAGAAACTTGTGAATTGTAAATTACTGTACATGTTTTTACAGAAATATGAAGATTGCTGTACATACCTTGTGATGTCATTTTCTTTTAGACTGTTGCAGTTTTTTTTTAAACTGGGAATTGAACTCAGGCCTTGTACTATCGCAGCTTTTACTTTTGTTTTTGGTCCCACTGGGGCTCAAACCCAGGTCCTTGAGTGCGATAGGCAAACACTCTACCACTGGGTGACACCCAACTCCTGCATACACTTTTTTCTTTTTCTTTGGTCACCCTCATGGTGGTTTTGCTATGCTGTCCAGGCTGGTCTCAAATTCTTGAACTCATATGATCTTACGTCAGCCTTCCAAGAGGGGTAAGCCCCACCTTGATGGCATAATCCTTTTTTTTTTTTTTTTTTGCTGGCTCAGCCTGCCCTGAGGGCAGGGCTGGCGCAGCATGTGGTGCCAAGGACTGAACCCCAGTCCCTGTGCCTGCCTATGCTTGCCTAAACAGTCGCTTTAGACTGCTGAGCTATGTTGCCAGCCTGGCACAATACATTTTAAAATTTCCTTTGTTGCTTTACTAAAGCAAATATTGTTTTGTTTTTCTCAGGCTCGTTTTTCCTTCATACCAAATATCTTTAAATTCCATGTTCCTGAAATTGATTTTCAATTTCCTACACTGAGATAATTCCCTCTCTTGAAAATCTATCTTTTTTGAGAATACCACTCTGTCTAATTAGTACTATGCAACTAATTACAGATACTCAGTACATACTTGTTAACTAACAAAATTAAAAGAAATACTGGTTATTATCTGAAGTCCTTACTGACACTTGTTTTCCTCGTTCTTTTGGTTGCTGTTTAACTAAAAGCAACTAACCAACCAAATTCATTTTAAAAGAAACAGAAGAGGGCCTGGGGAGATAACTCAGTAGAATAAGCACTGGCCTGGCAAGCAGGGTCCTGAGTTCAATCCCTGGTGCCGCAAAAAAAGAAAGAAACAGAAGAAGAATTTTAGCATGTATTATCTGACACATGCTTATCTGATTCCAAAAAGTATGTTATGTGTGCATGCACATATGCAAGTATTCACACATGTATACAAGAATAGAATTCAATAAACAGCATTTGTGAAATGTAAAGTCAAAAAGAAACTAGAGAATAACTAAGAGGAAAAGTAGAAAAAGTTAGTATACATCAGTCCCTTTCATGAACTACATGGGTCTTAAAATTGGACAGTTAAATCTCTTGGTCTCCTGTCAGCCAGAGAGGGAAAAAGATATTTAGTAAGTTGGAAAATAGAAGCAAATCAGAGGAAGCAGAGCTACTGGCGCATGGACTTCCTAAAGTGACTTCTGACAGATGCCAGGGAGCAATGTCCTCAGTGCCATTTCTGCTGCTGATACACCTTTGGATTGTGCAGATCCTTATAGATAAACTCAGAAAATAAACTCAGAGTTCACTAAAACTTAAGCTATAGAGCCAAAAAAGTGCTTCACTAGTGAGTTTTTCTCTAGCTTGATCCAGAAAATATTCGAAGTGTTCAGAGATTGGGTAGATTGAGGTCATCTTGGCCTTAACTCAAAGTTGTCTTTTAAGAATGAAAATGGAGGGAATAATTCTGTCAGTTCATTTATATTTTGAAGCTGTGCCCTTTTTAGTATCTTTATACTATGAAATAGAATTTTATATGAAGTGGTTCCATGATTTGGAAAGCAGAAGAGCAGGAAGAAGGAAGGGGAGGACAAGGAGAGGGAGAAGGAGAAGAAGGAGAAAGGGGGAGAGGGAAAAGAAGGAAAAGGAGGAGAGGGAGAGGCGAAAGGAGAAGAAAGAAGGAAGGGAAGAAGAAGGAGGAGGAGGAGAAGTAGTGGTTTTTCAAGTATCTAAGCATAAGGAGGGTTTAGATTTTCTCCACTGGACTCACATCAGAAAGTAAAATAAAAACAACAGCATCAAAGTAAATAAAACACATTGAAACTGTCTCATTGCTAGTTGTTTTTCAATAAAATTAATAAAAAATTAAATTAAAAACAAAATAAATAAAACACAGACCGAGGAGATAGCTCAGCTATCTAAGTGCCTGCCAGGCAAGTGCCAGGACCCAGGATCAATCGCCTGTTCCACATGCCATGCAGCTGTCCACCAAAACCAGGTGTGGTGGCACATGCCTGTAATCCCAGTGCTGGGGAGGCTAAGACAGGAGGATCCCTATGAATCTGAGCTGCATAGTGAGACCCTGTACCAAATACATTTTAAAAAAGTTATAAAACCCGTGCATTTACAAGACTTTAACATATTCAAAAGTTACAATTCTCAGATTTAAAATAAATTCCTAGTTATTCTACACCCATTTCTCTTTCTTTTCAGTATCCTGAATGTCACTTGCCATACTGTTTAACCAGTTAGCATTCACTCCCTTTACATTTTGCAAGCACGCACGAGGCTGTACCAGAGGGTCTAGAACCTCATTTTGCACTAGGAGGATCATCTTTTCTCATTTCTTCTGGAAAGATTTTAAAGGCAGACAAATTTACAAAACTGGCCTTCCTCCCGCCGAGATGTAGCAAATACTGCCCTCTAGTGAATGGATGCTCAGTATAGCTGGATTATTAATTTGAGTACTAGCTTTCAAATACAGATTTCACTCATTTTGATAAAACAGTGCTGTCAGTACTTTTTTCTGTCAGTATTTTTATCATTATTATATACATCCTTATTAAAGTATTACCATGTTGAATGCAGAAAGTGAAAACATGACTCAAGTTTGCCACATACCCCTGTTATTTTCTGTAGTCTACAAGTAGGCATCCTACCACTATATCTCAGATATTAATAATACCATTTAAATTTCCACTTACTTTGAGAAAAAGGCTTTTTCGGTGAGAAAACAGAAGGTGTAGCAATTTTTAAAAATCTAGCTGTTTTTCTTTATTGTTATTTGAAGGGTTAATTGCCCATGTTCAACAGTAGATGATCATGTTCAACTCAATTCCTCCCAACCAGAAACTCTAAAGAAATACGAATGTAACCACTGAGTCTGAGTGTGTAGCCCAGTGATAGAGCACATGGCGCTGAGTTCAGTCCCCAGCACTGCAGCAGGACCCCCACAACAACCATTAAAAAACCCCACTAGCCAATGAGATGTGCACAATTGTACATGGCGTGTTTTTTTTTTTAAATGCCATTTAGTTATGAAAACAAGCAGGGGAGTCAAGGCAGACTAAATAACCTTATAGTGGAGGTAGATTCCAGGATGTGGTCACCTAACACTTGTGAAAGTCGGTCTTCTCCAGCCTTACAAACCAGAGAAGCAAGCCTGGTTTTTCGCCTCTAGGCCACCTTCTGACTGTGCCTCACACCACAGTTAAGCTGAAAACTTAGTTGCCTAAGTACCAGGGCAGGACTTGCTAACTGTAGAAAAGTTAGTTTGAGCATCTTTCTGAGTGGTGAGCTCTGAGTTCCACCAGCTTGTTTACTGTTGTAGTTCTGTTGGTGTGGTTGAACCTAACATCTCTTTTTCTAAAAGAGGCAGCTCCCATTTCTCTCTACATTTGGAGCATCTATAATATGATTGGACACTCCATCCAGTGAGGTCCCAGTCAATTGTTTAACAAAGTTTATAAAGTGCCTGCAAACAGGTGCAAGGGCTGGGGATTCGATTCCTGGGCCTGCCATGCCGGAACTGCCCCCGGGGCGTGCTGAAACAGCAATTGAGACTGGGCATAGTGGCACACACCTGTAATCCCAGCACNTGGGAGGCTGTAAACAGGAGAATCACTATGAGTCTGATTTAGTAGTGAGACCCTGAACACCCTGTAGACCCTTCCCTAAAATACAAAAGAAAAAGAAAAAAGTGTAGGCTAGAGGTGCTTTTGCAGTTTTTATGTGTTGTCTTCAAGTTGTGTTGATACTTAAACTCACCAATGCTTATTAACAAAGATGCTAATGATAATGGTCTTCATATTTTTTAAACATTGTGTTTTTAATATAGCTCCACATTTTTCATTTTGGTTCTCTGTGCTATGGGCTGTAAAAGTCAAAAAGCTTTGTGGTGTAGTGGAATTTTCCACTCCCTCCACTTTCAACTAAACTGGAGGTATTCCTAGGAATACCTCCATTGCTTCTCACGTGGTAGGCACTTGGTAGATGTGGTTGGGGGTAGTGCTGCTTATATCATGGGAAAATTTTCAGTTCCAGGATCTCCTTTGGTATCTCTAGAATGTGGAGATCTCTTTATTATGGACACAATGCTAGTCAAGTGAGGAGAGGGAGGGGGACATCTTCCCTCTCCCTTGTCACCTTGCTTTTTTGTTGTTAAGTCATTACACGTGCTCTTTTGTTAAAATAAAACTATGATACCCCCTTCTAAAGAGTATTGTATTAGTCACTGTAGGATAGACTGTTGTGGAAGACCTGGTAGTTTTATGTAGAACTACTTTCCTGCTCTTGAGATTACATAAGCCAAAGAGTAGAACTTTTCCTCAGCACTCCCAAGAACACCTTCTGAAATAGATTTTTGCACAAGTTGATCATATTTCCTAGAAAAGTGAGATATTTCCCAGCTGAGTGCTATGGACTTAAGATGAATTAAGGTTATCTGATTCCCGGAAAATTATTTACTCTGCAAATACATTTCAAATTTTCTAATTATTGTATTTTTTTGAATTTTTATGTAATAATCTTTACTTTGACAGGAAACAAATATTTAAATTTCTTCCTTAACCTAGTTAATTATTGCATTAATTTAGAATTTGACATATGTAAGTTGTTTTCATGTCAACTCATGGTATTTTCAGTTTGTTTTGAGAAGGGTACATTCCTCCTAATTCAGTCAAGTGTTTCCCCCCTAAGATTCTTCCCTATAAATATGAGTTATTGTCATTACTGTGTAAACAAAGCAAGATGCCATGTACAATTGTTTATTGAGGACCTGTCGGGATGTCACTACAAGGATTTATAAAGGAGAGTCTATATAGATAAGAGTTGCCCTTAGAATAGGATAATCTAGGCAGAGCTTGAAACAATAATCATCCTACTTGAGCTGAAATAATGGTGGCAGAATAAGCATTAGTGAGGCAGAGGAAAAGGAGTTCAAGCTGACAGCTCATTCTTGGATGCTGACGTGGACTGACTTCTAGTGCAGGGAGAAGGCATCCTGGCAGTGGCATTTCTGCATTTCACCTTGGGGCAGCATTGAGAAAATCCCCACTCCTGGCACCAGCGCCAAACCCGAAGCAGACAGCTGTGCCATTTCTCATACAGGAGAAAAGACAGCAAGCAAGCTCTTTATTCCTGAAAGTTTGTTAGAGAAACTGTGCTACATATCATCCAGCTGTATATCCTTGGTAATTAACGAAAACAAATGCTTTTCGCAAACTCATTATAGATTTAAAGTTCTTTAAGTTTTCATCAGGTTTCCACAGAAACAAAGAGTCTGAGACAATAGTTGAGAATGTGCAAACCATCAAATAAGTGGATTTTAATTGTTCCTATCTAGAAAATTATTCAGATAACCAGCCATATCAAAGACTATCAAACTTTTTAATTGCTCAGGTAGAAAAATGGAGAATGTCATCATTATCTATCATAAGAAGAATCTGCATTAGATAATGCTACTTGAATTTTGAGCTAGAATAACATACTCAAGGATGCTCCTAGCTGAAGTGCCATTTAGTGCTCACAAGTAATCATAAGCCTTCATTATTCACAGGGTACAATACACGAATCCGCAATGCTAATTATGGCTTCCAAGTGTTTTATGCTATGGTTTACTTACATAGGAAGCTCCACTAATGCAAAATAAAGGCACAAATATTTGCAACTGCTATAGATATGTATATGCAGATTTAGTTGTACATTAGTGTGGTTAAGAGTAGACAAATGTTTTGCAAAGTCCTTATAGGATTTAGCCCAGTGCCTCGTATTTGCTAGTCAGGTATCACTACAGAGGTGAGTAGGAAAGGACTGGCCCTTCTGGAGCTCCTAGTTTTATACAGTGACATAAACAAGAGCAGCGGTGGCAGATTTCAATAGGTTCATAGTTCCTCAAGTTATTTAGTGCAATCGTACACTGCTTACGAGAGGGATAGGTTCTGGGAAATGTTTGATTGGGTGATTTTGTTATTGTTCACTCATTACACACTAGACTTACGCCAGCCTACATGTGGTAGACTACAGACCCAGGCTGTAAGGCAGAGCCTCTTGTTCCTAGGATAGCAACCTGTGTAACATGTAACCATACTGGTTGCAACAAAATAGTACTTGTGTGCCTAAACATCAAAAAAAGTAGAGTAAAATTAGTAGATAGGATTTTCGGCTCCATTATAATCTTATGTGGCTAGTATTGTCAATGTGATATTCACTTTGGATAATTATTAACGAAGATGCAGGAGGGCTAAGGAGCTGAAAAATAAAAACATTAAAAATCCTTGGAATTAGTAAAGCACTTCAATACAATGTCTCCACAGTATTCTGCTTTTACTTTTATTGTAACATCATTTCCTCTTTGCTTTGTGAAATACAGAAAAGTTTGTAAATGAAGATCCCTTTCCTATATATATATATATTTTTTTTTTGAGCAAAGCAGATGTCTTAATTATAATTTATATTGTGCTTTTTCTCCCATTTAGCTTTTTATTGTAAGTATGTTTCCTTATCAGACATTTTTTTTGTGAACATCATTTGTTGGCAACATACTATTCTATCAATGAGTATGTTTCTATTCTAGCAACATGACTTAATTTATTAATTCGTTCTTTTGTTGTTAGATATTAAGGTGACTTGGTTGCATAGTTATGGATAGCTTTACAAACATGCTGCCTTTGGTGGGATTTCTGGTCACTCCTCCCAGTTTCTAAAAGTACAATGACTTGCTCATATGTTCTTATTTTGTATTTATTTTTTTCATATAACTTTTTATAAAGGGCTTTTAATATAGCCAAAAAAATTATTTTCTTAAAAAAGTGAACAAATTTACTCTCTCTATAATAGTGACTACAACCATTACATGCTTGCTGGCATTGAGTGACATAATTTATTTTCTTTGGATAATTGCTACAGAAAAATGATAATATTCTTATTTTGTCTTTCTTTGGTTATTACTGACTTGACTATATTTTGCCTGAATTTAGTAGCCCCTTATATTTTTGCCCTGTGAATTTTCTGTTCAAATCCACTATCCATTTTTCCAATGGACTCTTACAACTTTAATCATTCCTGCTCTCACCCAATTCCTTTTTCATGTCAATTTATTTTGTCTCTGTTGCTTTCTATTTTTATTAAATTAGGCCCAGGTCTTTCTACACTCTATAAGAATGCTACATAATTTTCCAACTTTTTCCCTTCTATTTCTTGTGAAGTTTTTTTTCCTGGAAATAAATTTTATACCATACCATCAAAAATACAAAAATTAATTATAAAAATAGGGGCTGGGGAGATGGCTCAGTAGGATAAGCGCTTGACTGGCAAACGCAAGGATCTGAG
>NDGM011178203.1:0-11708 GCA_002564305.1 Octomys mimax | reverse complement strand
CAGATCTCTGCTGTCTTGACCTTGCATGCTGAGCTCAGAGGGAAAATGGTCAGGCAAGCTCATCGAGTGTGACACTGGGGGGTCAGGCTTCAGAAAGAGAACCAAAGCAACAGGACCTGTCTGTAGCCCAGGTTTTGCAGAGTGGGCCTTAATAAATCAATCCTATTTCCTGAAAGAGATGGGCAATTACTCAGAAGTGACTGAGAACTCCGAAAGCCTGAGAAACCTCCTACCTCCTCTCCTACCCCTTTCCTCTCTCAGCTCAATTATCCATAATTGAACAAATAAATGATTCTTTTAAAATTGTCAATATTTAAAAATTGGTAGTTGTCATGCAAATGCAGGTCTCCAACCTCTTTAGAAAAACAATGAACTATGCTGGGATCTACATCCTCACTTGACCACAGTCACTCTGGGGCGCTGGGGCAGTGGCTGCCTCTCGACCCCATTAGTCTGCCACAGTCCCCACTGCTCCCTTTTGTAGTAGAGCCAGGCTGTTTCATTCTCATTTCCCCAGCTCAGCTTCCGTGAGCAGTTCATCTCTTTCTACCTTGAGCTAAGTGACCAGAAATGTAAGGGGCTAGCCTGAATTGACTCAGGTTGCTGCAGAAATGCCTCTAACCAATCCTAACTCAGCATTCTAATTTGGCGAATATTCCCAATAAACAGACACCTAGAAGTCAGTTCTGTCTCTTGCAAAGCTGCATGCAGGGATACAATTACCCTGTATCTCTTCCCCCAGGCTTCAGCTCTGAATTCCTCATCCTCTGATAGCCCAGCAAGTAACTGCAAGTAACTCTTGCTCCCTCTGCATCCCAAGAGAAGACTGCCTGACTGTATTTCTCCCTCCTTCTTGGCCACAGTAGGCTGAAAACCTCATCCAGGGCCTCTGGGTAGTTGATTACACCTCCTGTCACCTTCCTCTAGTTGATTTTTAATCTGCACTTCTGACAAGTGGGCCTTACATATTTTTAATGCTACAAGCTGTACTCAGTTCTCTTTGAAAGAATCAGAAAGGAAAACTGGAGCAGCATCTAAGGGCAGGAGCAAGTCAGGGAGGAGCCAGTGGCGGTCCCTGCCTTCCAGCAGGGAAGCAATTAGAGCATGAGATGAGGTAAGATGCAAGCAGCTGGCGACTATGCAGTGAGGCAGCTGGGGGAGCTAAGTGTATGAGATAGAGGAGGACGCCCAGTTGGTGTCACTCATCCTGGGCAGCAGCACCTGCATAGATACTGAGGACTGCAATGTGAGGGGAGCTGGAGGTCTAGGGGGCAGTCAGGCTAGGCTTCCAATTTCAAGTATCCAGTGGGAAAAAAAAAAGGCCTCCACAAAAGAAGCCCGTAGGTGCTTCCGGAATGTACCACGAGTTCTCTCCGTTGCTGGCATCTAGCACCATGCTGCCAAGGACTGCAGCTTCTCCTAACCTATGAAGGCCTGCTCAGCTGTACACAGGATCCCCCAGGAAGGCCAAGGGAATCCAGACTGAGAATAGCCCCAGCTCCTGAGAATGTCACCCTTTTGGTCTATGGCTGGGATGATTCCAAGGCACCTTCTACACAGTTTCTCAGACAGTCCAGACGGTTGAGCTCTGGGTGCCCACTGTGGTAACCTGTTCCTTAGCATGCCCTCTACTGATTCTTCGCACTCTTGTCTCACTTTTCTTACTTCCCCATTCTTATTTCCTGGGGTCACCTCCAAAATAAACTGCCTGTCCCTAGGTCCTTACTCCAGGATCTGCTTTGTTGGGAGCTCACACTAAGACAATGCCAAAAGTGTGAAACTGAGACTGGACTATGAATCAAGGGATTAGGAAAGGGTCAGGAAACAGGTGCATTGGGAAAGGTGTTGGTGGGTAGAATAGGGAGGTTAAGAAAGCTAAGTGCCAGGTGGGGGCACAGCCCACACTCTAGAGAGCAGGCATGCAGCCAGCAAAGGACATCCTAAGTCACTCAGCTAGGCCAAAGCATGGATGAGATGATGAGCATTGGGGAAAAATAAGGTGGGGCTGGATGCCCAGGGGACTGAGACGTCCCACTGTGGTATATGAGTTTCATTTTGTAAATGGTCGTGATGACGCTAATTGGCGAAGGCAACTGTGAAAGAAAGGAGAAGCTGGGTGGAGCTCAAGACAAAGGTTTCTGTGGAAGGTGGAGTCAGCACGGGCCATTATCTTGGGAAAGTGCGCTTCTGCCAGGTGAACAGATGACACCTGCAGCAGCCTTTATCCTCTTAGTGCAAGCCTCGGTGCCGGGTACTCATACTCAGATGGCATCTAGGCCCCAGCTCTGCCCGGGTCATGACTGTAGAATGAAACATTGCTGTCCTGGGGCAGGATAGAGAAACTAATAGTCCCCGGGTGGGCAGGTAGTAGTTTGCAAGGGTCCGAGAGGGCACACCCAACACTCCACCAGCCCGCTATGCTCCCCCACAGCTCCATAGAAGAACCATGTGCTGACTGAGATTAGGCTTGTTATCATTGTCCAGGAGGCCAGAATGAACAACCCAGAAATGATTCAAGGGTGAAATGAATAACAGAACTTTGGAAATAAATTAATTGTTCTCTCATATGACATTGAATGAACATTCTGACTTTTTTCGCTCTGTTTAAATAAAATGACCACCCTTTGAAGCAGTTTGGCAATGGTGAGGATGGCGATGAGAATGCCCCTTAGGTCTGAATCCAAAGCCAGCTTTTCTGACTCTGCCTAAATCCCCGTCCACTTCCTGAGTTCCACAATATATGAGATGTGATTCAAATATATGGTGAGTGTTTAGGTTCTTTTTTAATATAATTATTGCAGTAAAAGACAATTTGCCCTTAACTTTTTCAAGAAGATACCTAGAAGGGGAATAGCTGAGTCAAATGGGATTTCTATTTTCAGTTTTTTGAGGAATCTCCATCCCGATTTCCATAACGGTTGTGCTGACTTACATTCCCACCAACAATGCCAAAGCGTTCCTTTTCTCCCACAGCCTTGCCAGCATTCCTTGTTATCTGATGCCTTGATGAGAGCCACCCTTTCTGTAATGAGACAGAAGCTAAATGTTGACTTAATTTTTATTTCTCTAATGGCCAGTGACATCACCATTAATCCCCCTAGGAATACACCACTTCACTTTAACCATATTTATCCTGTTGTTCTTGTCACTTTCTGAAGCAGTTTGGAAGGTCCCTTTTTGTGAACATCTTCACAAGGTGTAATGAAAAATATGGCGAATGCTGAAAAATATGGCGAATGCGGCTGCTAAGTGCCAACCAACAGGAAGGCAGGCACATCAAAAACATGGCAGCCTTTCCTACATACCTTACTCACTGGCTCTGGCACCACGTGACTTCTGAGTCTTCTTGAAGGTCAAAAGGATCATGAAAGGTTAGCCCTTTTTAGTAGAAGTGGGACAATGAAGCAGCCATCACAGCACAACTAAAAACATTCACAAAAGATGACTGACTGCCAGAACTGCCTCAGAAAGTGTGTTGGGGGTGAGAAGAGTATTTGGAGGGGGATTAATGGCAATGTGTCTTACTGTCATGATTTTTTGAATTTAAATATTCACTAGAGTTTTCCATCATACCTGGTATATTCCTAAAATAAAAGGGAAGTTGACTAAGAAATTCAAGTTAAACTTTCTCATTGTGCCACAAACTCATTTCTGAAATTTCTTTTTACTGACACGTTTACTGTTTTAAGGGGCCCTTTGTAAACCATCTTTTGAGTGATCCAACTCCAGATGTGGGTTACATAGGTGTGTCTTTCAAGCAATGATACAAATTTGCTTTGGGTGGAATGATTGTGTCTGCCCTGCCCCATCGTACCACTCACCACCCAAATTCGTATGTTGAAATCCTAGCTTCTAGTGTGACAGTGTTAGGAGAGAGGGTCTCTGGAACTAATGAGGTCATGAGAGAAGAGCTATCAACACGAGACTAGCACCCCATAGGAAGAGGGGTCTCTTCTCTCTAATCCTGGCCATTTGAAGATACAAGGAGAAGGCAGCCATCTGGAAAGCAGGAAAGAACCATTCACCATATGCCTTGACCTTAGACTTCCTGTCCTCCAGAACCATGAGAAATAAATGCCCGCTGGCTAGGCTATCTAGTCTACAGTATTTG
The DNA here is from genome assembly GCA_002564305.1 of Octomys mimax. Taxonomy (NCBI): domain Eukaryota; kingdom Metazoa; phylum Chordata; class Mammalia; order Rodentia; family Octodontidae; genus Octomys; species Octomys mimax. Next base: position 7,597 of record NDGM011178203.1, on the reverse strand, counting down.
GTTCTACCAGCACAAGATGACCTAGACAAAATTCTGAAAACTTTGAAACATCCTTACTCTCTGGCACCTCAGAGAGTTTCACATGGTCAGAATTAGCTGTATAACTTGTGGAGTACTGTGCTGTGATGATTGATATTGATTGTTAACTTGATTGGATCGAAAAACATCTAGGAAACTGGTAAGTCACACTGTTCATTTTGTCTGTGAAAGTACTTTCAGAGACAAGATTGGCATGTAGAACAGCAATGTGAGGGGGCAGACACACCCTGAATGGGAGAAGTATCAATTAAAAGGTTTTAGACATGAACAAAGTAAAAGCAGAAGGAGGGGTGAGCTGTGCAGTAGCATATTCTCTCTCTCTCTCTCTCTCTCTCTCTCTCTCTCTCTCTCTCTTTCTCATTCTCCCTCTCTCTCTCTCCCCCTTCCCTCCAGCCACCATGATCTGAGCCAATTTGGTGCACTCCATCTTTGCCACTGTGATATTCTGTCCCACCATGGACCCAGAAGCAAGGGAGTCAGGTTACCATGGACTGAAACTTCTGAATCCATGAGCCAAAACAAACCAGTCTGACTCTAAGTCATTGAGCTCAGGTATTTTTCCATAGGAATAAAAAAGGTAATCAACACAAATGAAAAGATGGGCTCCTTTGTTTAAGAATTATTAAGCATTCCAAGGTACAAGCAACAGACTATTAAAACAAAGTATAAAATGTTGTTCTCCCCACCCAGGAAGAGATAGCTTCTCAGGTGGATGGGATATGGCTTGAACAGTCCATGGAAGGGTGCAGCCTGCTGGGCTTTCCTGTAGTTTCTCAGTGGTAAGCCACATGGTTTATGTGGGTGAGAGTTGGTCACCTTATTTGACAGGGTGGTTAAAGTGTGCTAGAATAAATAAAGCCCCCAAGTGACAAAGCTTTTCTGTGCATGTAGTCCTCAGAAACTGCATAAGACTCCCACCTGTGTTACTAGCCCTGTACAATACTACATAAAGTCACGGTGCATACCTTGGTAAAGAAGAGAAGCCAGGAAAAGAGCACAGTGTCTCTAACACAGCCGAACATAGGGGACATCTTACACCTGCAGAAAATCCTGTTTTCAGTGAACTCCTACATTTTTATCTACAAGTCCCAAGACTAAAACATATGAAGGAGATGCACAGTTTATGAAGACTCACAAGACAATCATGCATTCTAAGAGAAGGCCCTCTTTCTCTGGTAGGTCAGTTTGAGTTTTTGTATGTGGGCATTCTTTTGTAAAGTGAGGTCCACTAATAAATTCTCCTTGTTCCTTATTTTGTTCAATCATTTTAAATAAATCCCAGTATACCTGACTTACAGAAACAAGTTTTGGGCAATAATATCAGGTAATTTACAGTGATAGATGGATATAACAAATATATATGCCTCAGCCGGGGATGTGGGTAATGTTTGTACTTAGAATGCAAGTATTGTTAAAGGGCTGTCAAGCCTCTGCTTTATTCTGACTCCCTAGGCAGCCCACGGGACAGGCAAGGGCACTAGTTCTCCTGATTTCACTTGTCTTGGGTTATTTATGATTGGGGGAGGAGAATGAAACCCAGCTCTGTGAGTCACTTAAAACCAGATTAAGCAAGGACTGGCTCATTATCTCCCACTCCCCTAGGACCTACCTTGGCTGGAGGACCCTAGACTTACACCACCTCTAGCTGCTGTGACTCGGACCAGCCATGTTGGTGACAATGTCATTTCTAGTTCCCTGCTCCAATGATAGCCTGTGTCTCACAGTTCATTTGTACATCAAACTTCCCCACTCTCTCCTCCTTCTCTACTTTTCATGTTAAGGTGCCTTCACTCAAGGGAGCATGCTTCCTTCCTCCTGTAGGAAGTTTACTGGTGAGCTCAGAGCAAGACCAACCCTGGATCTGGATCAGACCAGGTCCCCAACATTGGAGCCCACATCTCCTTTTCCCCTACTGCAGCATATGCTGCACATATATTAAAAGTCCCCTGCATGCTGCACCACCATGCTTTATCTGAGACTAGTAGAAATCAGTGCTAAGAAACTTAGCACTGGTCAGGAGAGAGAAGTCAGAAGCTCCTACAGAACCATGCAACAGAGCAACTGAAACGTAGGTCTGTCCACACTATACCCCTGCTAACCTCCTTCAATCCTATTATAGCTGGGATCTTAAATGGTACCTGAAGGTCCAGAAGCTAAAGGTTTGTTTGCCAGCCTGTGGTGCTACTGGAAGGTGGTGTAACCTTTCAGGAGCAGGCCCTAGTGTGAGGAAGCTAAATCACTGGGGCCATGCCCTTGAAGAGGATACTTGAAGAGGATGCTGAATAGCCTCTGTCTCTCTCTCTCTCTCTGTCTCTCTGTCTGTCTCTCTCTCTCTCTGTGTCTGTGTAAAACACCACCCAGCACTTCGGCCATGATGCACTCTGTGGCTCCACGTTCCCAGACCAGTGGAGCCAAATGACCATGAACTGAAAATTCTGAAACTGGGAACCAAAGTAAAACTTTCTTCCTTATAAATTGTTTGCCTCAAGTGTTTCGTCACAACAACAGAAAGGTGATTTACACTGGTCCATGTAATCTGGTATTTAAATCTGAAACTCCTCAGTGTCCTCAGTAGGGACTTTGGGGTCTGATCTAATTTAGAACCTTGACTGTCATTGCTTCTTCCTTCACTGTAGTCTTACACATTCCACCTCCAGCCAGCTAAGCTGTGCCCCTTCGCAGATCTTTTCTCAAGCTACCCACTCCACTGTGATGCTCCTCCTCTCACTGCCCACCTGAGGGACATGCTTATCCTTCAAGATATACTTTAAGCCTCAACTCAACTCTTATAGGAAGATTTTCACACTCCAGGGAAAACTGGCCACTTCCTTCTACCTTTGTAAGTCAACCACGTCCAACACATACTCAGTCAATGCCACCCTGGGAGGAGTCTGCCCCTCCCATCATAAGCAGCCTGAAGGCAGGGTCTGCTCTGTTTCTTCCCCCAAGGTAGGACCTAGCATGAAGTAGCTTCTCAATACAGACTGCTCCTCAGAGCTCTGAATTAATATCCCCTCAATAGCAACAAGCCCTAGTCCTAAGGGACCGAAGTCAGCTTCACAGGCTGTAACCTGATATGGGTGGCAATGACTCTAGCATCTTTCTCCCTTCTCTCACACCCGCTCCCAGTCTTCCTTCTTCCCTTCTCTAACTTCACTTTCACAGTGAGAGCTTCCTAGTCAACACCCATGTGTGAGAAAGCACAAAAGATAAAAAGGAAATTACAATCTTAAGGGTGACAGTCCCAAAATGTTTGAAAAGTGCCTGAGAATTCAGCTTCACAGACTTAGCAAAGTAGATGCAAACACATATTCAAATTAAATGTAAACTTCCGACTTTCCCACCCACTCCTACTACCTGGTGAGGCTGACAGTCCTGGGATGGAAGGACCTACCCTCTCTTCTCATGTCCTCCTCCAGCACCTGTCCCACAGGCCCATGCAGTGAGAGAACAAGGAAAAAGTGTTCCCAGAGGGAACTTCCGGAGGCCCCACCCAGTGTGAGGTCTTCTGGAGAGGAGCCCATGAGAGGCAAGCTTCTTGTAGGAGGATGTGTCTGTGTGCTGTGCAAGCAAGTGGGGAGCTCAGAGAGCAGACAGATGGCTTCCTCTGAACATTTGTCATCCGGAGGACTCTGCACTCACTGAAGGGAGCAGAAATGACAGGATATGTCCCACAAGACAGAGGGTGTGCTGGTGGTTTCAGGACCCAAAAATTTAGGAGGTTAGACTTGAGGACAAAGAATACAGAGAAATAGAAACTGAGAAATTTCAAGTTTACTTATAGCTCTTCCTGAGCTCTCTGGGGACCTCAAAAGAGCCTAGACACCACCAAGGTAGGAAACTTAAAGTTCAATCCCAAGCACACAGGTCAATGCCATTTTTCTAGGATGTTCTTTCTGTCCTGGAGATCATGCACCTAAAAACCATAGACCTCATGTTTAGAAACATCTAGACAGGAGATCACTTAGCTTTGGCACAAAACTCAGGTTGAGAAGGGACCATAGTGGCTGACAGCCTGGCAAGTGTTTGGATATTTGTGCTGACTTAGCACAGCAGGTCACTCACTCAAACTGATGCAGAGACAAGCTATGAGCCAAGTGACTCAATGAGAAAGCAAGGACTTGCCTTCCTCTTGCCCACTGTACTCTGAACAGGCAGCAATGGGTTAGCTTGTTTCAGAACCCGGGACAGCTCCCTCACAGTTAGAGGAAGCCATTTGCACCTCAGAAGCGAACTAGACCACAGAGGGCTTTTGCTTGGAAAAGAACACTTGTGCTCACCTAAGTTCTTTTCTTTTAGCCAAAGCACCACTCAGCTGTAACATTCCTCCCCCCAAATTTTTTAATATGCAAGAAGAGGGCATTTGTTCAATCATATCTGAGGATCTGCAGAGAAAGACTCCCTCCAAGGACTCAACAACATGAGCTAAAAATAACTTCTCTTCCACTTGCAATGAGCCACATTTCCTCCGGGGCTTTCAAACTTCTGGTATTGTCGTCACTCTTTTTAGGTAAGTAGATAAAGAACTGAATAGAAAAAGAAAATGAGAGAAAATTGGATGATGTGCATAACTGAAAGTCCACCTACCATTCACTGAGTGATCGATTCACAGAAAATTGTGTAAGAATAGAGGTATAATAGGTAGAACTGTACTCCATTAAAGTAGACTACAAATTAATTCTTCTTTTCATACACTAAATTTAAGAACAAATATCAGACACAGTGGTGAACTGATTTTGATGGAGCAGGAAACAAATAATGAAATTCACAAACTTTTGTTACCTTACTGAGTGGCCAGGGATGAAAAACATAACCTCTCTAGGCCTCACTTTCTTTATTTGTAAAACAATAATAATGTGTCCACTCTTTATAGTAAAAATTGCAGTTCTGTGAAAAAGAGATCAGAGGGGATTTCAGAAAATGGAAAGATATTCCTTGCTCCTGGATAGGAAGAACTAACATTGTGAAAATGGCCATACTCCCAAAATTGCTATATGCAATCCCTATCAAAATACCAACAACATACCTCACAGATCTAGAGAAAACATTCCTAAAATTTACTTGGAGCCAGAAAAGACCTAGAAAAGCAAAGACAATCCTGGGCAAAAAAGGCAAGGCAGGAGGCATTGCAATTCCTGACTTGAAATTATACTACAAAACTACAGTGATAAAATCAACATGGTACTGGCAGAAAAAAAAAAAAAAGGACATGAGTATCAATGAAATAGATTAAAAGATGCAGATGCAAATTCAACCACACTCAGCTACCTTATCTTTGACAAAAGGGCCAAACATGTTCAATGGAAGAAAGAGAGCCTCTTTAACAAATGGTGATGGAAAAACTGGCTCTCCACATGCCGAAAACTGAAACTAGACCTGGGTCTATTGTCATGCACTAAACTAAAGTAAAAATGGATTAAAGATCTAAACATTAAAACAGAAACACTAAACCTCCTGGAAGAGAAAGTAGGTGAAAACCTTGAAAATATAGGGTAGGCAAAGAGTTCATGAACAAAAATCAAACTGCACAGGAAATACTTCAAAGAATCAACCACTATGACCTCCTCTTAATGAAAAGTTTCTGGACATCAAAAGAAATCACCCATAGAACAAAAAGACAACCCATAAATTTGGAAAAAATCTTAACCAATAATCACTCAGACAAAGGTCTTCTCTCTAGAATATATAAAGAAACTAAAAAAATTAGGACCCCAAAACTTAAATGACCCAGTCCAAAAATGGGCATCTGAGATGAATACACACTTCTCAGAGGAAGAAATACAAAAAGCAAATAAATACCTTAAAAATGCACCACTTCACTGACCATTTGAGAAATGCAAATTAAAGCAACATTGAGATACTATCTTATACCAGAAAGAATGACTATCATAAAGAAATCAACTAATAACAAATGCTGGACCGTTAACTCCTGTAAAGACAACAATACACAATATATTTAATGTTATGACTGTCCTAACCAGCTTGTTTTGAAACTTAAGATTTATTGTGTGTTTATCTTTTTGTCTTTAAAATATAAGAAAAGAAACCAGGAGAAAGTTTTAAAAGCAGACGAAAGAAATTTAGAGATGGAGGTTGGAGAGAGAGAAAAAAGAAGTGAAAATTAAGATGCGTTTTATGTATGTACCAACTCCTCATGATGAATGTAATTGCTGTCTACTGCAAACATGTACTAATAAAACAGATTCTTTAATTAGACATCTATTAATATAATTAAAATTCTTCTAAGTTGAGAAAGCAGGGTTGAAGGGAGGGTATAGGAAAAGATAAAAAATAATCAAGTTAAATCATGTACAGATACAAATTCTATGTGATGAAAGTGACCAATATGTATACCTAAAATGTACCACTAAATTTAAATAAATAAATAAACTTTTTAAAAAACTCTTCTAAGTAAAAAAAAAAAAAAATGCTGGAGAGACTGTGGGGGAAAAGGCACCCTTCTCCACTGCTGGTGGGAATGTAGACTGTTACAATCACTATAGAAATAAGTGTGGAAACTCCTCAAAAAAAATTAGGATTGGAAATCACATTCAATCCAGCTTTCCCTTCTGAGTATTTTTCCCAAAAACTGAAAACATCCTACCATAGTGATATATGAGCACCCATGTTTATAGCAGCATAATTTGTCATAGCCAAATCTTGGAGGCAACCAAAATGCCCATCACCTGAAGAATGGATGAAAAATATGCAGTATTTTTATACAATGGAGTATTGCTCAGCTATAAAGAAAGACAAACTCAAAGCCTTCATAGGTAAGTAGATGCAACTAGAGGCTATACTTATAAGTGAAATAAACGAGACCCACATGTGTAAATATTGTATTGTCTCCCTAGTGTGAGAACCCAAAAGAAGAAACAAAACCTGAAAGGTATAACAGTTATAGTAAAATGACAAAAAATGGAACTTAAAGATTAGACAATGAAGAAGAGATAAAGGAGAAAAGATAGGAAAAAAAGGTAGGGGGAAAAGCATACAAGTATAGTTACAGGATGTCTGAGGTGATTGTACTAATAATTTCCATTAGCTTTTTGAAAATAGTAGTTAATGTGAAGAATTTTCACCTTGGCTAACTCCATATGCTGATACCTGTATTTAAGCATCTACATCAAGGACAGCAATGTGTACTACAAAAGCCATGCTAGAATGCCTGTCATCTTGGCCTTCTAACTGTGTACCATTTCTAATGTCACAGCAATTATTACTATACTCTGTTTAAAAATAACTTTTAAAAAATGTAAGAGAAGAAAAATGAGAGAAAATAAAAAAAATTCAGGCTTCTTGAAAGCAAGTTGTAATAGTCGATCATACATCCAATCTTGCTTAACTATCTGTTAATCTGAGCAACAGACTTGATGATAAAAATAGATAATATATCAACCATTGTTCATAAGCTACTCTTGTCTGAACATCTGTAACACACGTATGTTACCCTGTTTCAGTCTTTGTTTCTGATTTTTGTTCATGCTTTTTTTTTACTCTTCAAAATAAAATAAAATTTTAAAAAGAAAAAAAATAATATATCTGCTTCACTCACCTT
>NDGM011178198.1:0-18669 GCA_002564305.1 Octomys mimax | reverse complement strand
AGTCAGTGAACTCGTGTTTGTTTTAATTGTCAGTTGTATGTTAAAGTTACACACCCAGGGGTCACGGAGAGTTCACTTTTACGAAAAGTTAACTTTTTCCCCTTGCTGTATAACTTGCTATTTTCCAAACAGTCTCTACGCCCTCCGCCTTCCACGTGTAGACCCTTATTTCCATTTTTCTTGGTCGTTCCCATTTTCTGATTCCTGGAGAATAAGGTTAGAATGGGTATTAAGATATTTCCTGAAAGCAAACAGTCTCCCCCCTCAAGTGGCGAGGGTAGGTTTAAAAAAGCCCCGCAGAAAGGCTGTGTTTTCTTTCCAATCTTAGGAGCCACTTTTCTCCCGTCTTTCTTTAAAGGACAGCTTGCTGTTGGGAGGTGACTTGGGCCCTGCAAAGGGACTGCAACTCGTCAGCCCTGAGCTTCCCGCAGCGCGCAAACGCCGGCTGCGGAACCCGCTGTTGATTTGGTTTCTAGATGTCCTCGACCAGGGAGCTTTAAGGGGTCCAATGCTGCTAGGGGCGCTCAGAGAGCTAGGGCAGGCTCTCTGTGCTTGGGCGTGTGTGTAGGGGCAAAGGATCAGTAGTGGTCAGGTCCTAAGATACTAGCCTTAGTTTTTCTTTCTCACGTGTCCTCAGGAAAGACCTTCCCTAGGAGGCCCAGCCTGAGTGGCCCGCAACCTCCTCGAGTCCCCAGGGCACTCCGGTGCGGGAGGGGTTTGTGCCCTGAGCACAGAACTCAGAGCGGTACCCGCTGGCTTTTCTCCCCCGCTGTGCGGTGCCGGCTGCCCCCTGTTGGCCGTGTGGAGGTAGAACTCCGCCGAGCTCTGAGCCCCTGAGGGGCCGGCTACTCTTCTGGTTCCCTTCTTTGCATCCCCAGTCCTCTGAACCACTGCACCTCCTCGCCTAAGCATAGCCCCTCGGGGACCCCTAGAGGACGAGTGCCTTGCGTGGCTGCCGGAAGAAGCGAGCTGTGGGTCTAAGCCAGCAAAAGGGGCTCAGACCCCTGGACGAAAGAAGGGATGCCACCTTCTGTGGAAGTAGGAGAGAGAATACTCTCTTAGAGGGCCTCGGGTGTGGCCTCAGTTGTCTCAGTGCTTCTCTTTGTGGCCCCAGACACGTATTTTCCCTCTCGTGGCCTTAGTTTCTTATCTAGTCTAAACGTCAGCGATTGGACTTACTTTAGTGTTCTTTCTTCCTCCACGGACCCTGCGCACCTCTGGACAGAGTGGCGCTTTCCCAGAGAGTCAGATGTCCTGTGTGACAAAGTGTAAGTGGTGTGTGTGTGTGTGTGTGTGTGTGTGTGTTAGTGCAAGGCGATGTGGCCAGGAAGCAGGAGGACCACAGAGATCATGCTTTCCGCAGAGCCTCACTGTTCCCGGATCTGCTGTCTGTTCTGAGGTCCGGGCATCCGAAGGTGGACGTGTACCTTGCACAGACTGGGTCTCCAGGAGCGATATCTGTCTTTTTTTGCGCAGCTCTCTCCCCCGCCCAACCCCTCGGTGCTTGCGCGCGCACATAGACACGCAGCACTGTGGACACACGTACCCGCGCAGGGCTGGCACACAGTCTCCAGGCATGGGGAGCAATGGATCCTTTGTCTGCTCCCCGAGAGTGGACCTCCTGCTAGCCTTGGCTGGCCCGTTCTTTATCCCTTTCTCGCTTTTCTCGCTGCCTTTCTGGGCATCCCGTTCTTCTCTGCCAATGTCCGTGGGGCCCCGCAGATTTCTCCGTCTCTCCCCTTGCTTTAGGAAGAGATCAGATTGAGAGAAACAAGTTTTGTTTTGTTTTGTTCTTCCACCAAGAGCGGAGATTTTTCTTGGAGTTGCCATCCTTTTTGTCCCCAAGAGCCCTGGTCAAATTCATTTCTTCCGCTTAGTTGGTGTCCCTCCTCATTTCAATCTGCAGACTTGGGCTGTCCATGTAGAGTCCAGGAGAAAAGAGACACCGAGACCGAGGGAGGGAGGCAGGACCAGCGACCAAGAGTCCAAGGTTTTGCTGAGCCTTGTCGACGTTTCTGTTAAGGGACTGCCTGTGTGTTGGGTGCTGCGCGGGCTTCCCCAGCCACGGAACATCCTCTAAGCACCTTTCCTCAACAGATTGTCCTTTCCCTTACAGTCAGTCACCTAGGCCAACACCTTAGTTGACATCTTTAATCCCACGCAAAAGCTATGGGTGAAATTTTAAGGGGACACGGCTTGGAGTTGGTCTAGGTTGGAGACTGAGACCCCCCAACGCCCTCCCTTCTCTTCACCCCAATCCTGCACTGAGCCTCTCAGCTGCCCCCTGCCCTCCTCTTCGGAGCACGCGAGTAACAGATTCCCAGGGGCCTTCCAGAGTGAATTCCTTGGGCCCTTGTTGGAAAACATTTCGTTCATTCTTTGGAAACTAAACTTCTGACCAGAACTTTGTTTTAGCCCTGGTGTGACAGTCCCGAGAGGAGAGGTTTCATTTCGTACTGTCTTTTCGGATCAGATCTTTGGTAAACAGATAGGGATGTTATACCCTACAAAGTGGATGCATTTATTACTAAGCTCGTTGTGGGTTTTCTCAGAGTCTCTCAAACATGTGGGGCCTTTTCTGGGTTGCAACGGGATTGGAGCGGGCAGAAGGCCAAGGTGTTTCCGGGCAAACGCGCGAGGTTAAGTGGAGACGCTACTCGCGGGGTTCTCGGGCCGGTGCCACTGGGACGCCCCGCCTCCTCTACCCTGGAGTTGGGCAGACCGGACGACTGGACTCCCAGTTGGGCCCTGCTCTAAGGAATGTGGCCTTTCCCCAGGAGCGTCCAGCCGGGAGAGGGTTCGGTTTGTGTGGCTTCGGCTCTAACAAAGAGATCCGCTGTAATCCTCCGAATCTGTTATCAATTTCTTGGCTGCCCGGGCCCCGCCCCGCGCCCCGCCCGCGGCAGACCTCAGCAAGTGCCCGCAGTCGGCGACGATCTGGGCCGCCGGCTCCTAAGCACGTCGGAACGAACCTGTGTATCTGTGCACGCCCGTGAGTGTGTAAATGTGCAAGAGGGTGTGTGTGTGTGACTGTATGCGCGCGCGTGAGGCTCCGGCCGCCGCTGGGGAGAGTCGACTTTGCAGCCCGGCTGCGCGCCGCAGACCTCGCTGCCCACCCCCGCCCCTGGAAGAAACTTGACACTTCGGGCGGGGGTGGGGAGCGAGACTGAGCCCTAGCTCTCCCCGGCTGGGGAAACCCCAGACTCCCATTCTCCAGGATGCGCCCCTAGCTTTGCGGTGCTTTGCGGACGACAGGGCCCGGGCGTGCCGCCCTGCTTGGCTGGCGCAGAGGACCACATAAGCGTGGCCTCTCCTTGAGCCCCGAAGGTGTCCCGGCCCGAGAGGCGGCGCGCAGGGAACAGCCGCGGCGCGCTCCAGAACTCCAGAGCGTTTCCGCGGTTGCCTGGGACCCTCGATCCCGTAGGCGCTGGTCCCAGGCCGGGCCCTTCCGCCGCCTGGAGGAGGCTCACCTTTCTTTCCAGAGGAGGGATCTCCCTCGGGGGCTGCGGGCGGTGCCGAGTCCAGCCGAGCTGCAGACTTATACTTAGCGAGATATGAAAGGGCAATTTGGAAACCCGCTCTTCCCACCCGCTCTCGCCTCCCCCGTCGCCGCCTGCAGGTGGAGAAGTCACCAGTGGGGAGGAACGGCGCGGAAACCTCCGAGGCCGACTCCTGGCCCTGGACTTCTCCAGGAAGGGACCCTACGCCGCTGGCCTCCTGGGTGCTGCGTTCCAGGAGTGCAGCTGCGGCTCCCGAGCCGGCGCATCTTTGGCTCCGTTGGGAAACTCATCCTTGTCACGCCTGCGCCCATGTCTTTCGGAACTGACCCAAATGGGTCTGAGTGGGGCGGGAGAGGCGAGGCTGGAGGCGCGTGGCAGTGCTCCAAGGCCCGGCTGGCAGCGCCGCGCTCGCACAGCGGCCGACAACTCCAAACCAGGATCAGGAGAAAAATCGAAAATCGAGTGCTTTGGGGTTTCTCGTCCCCGAGTTCCTCGGCACTGCCAGGCGTGGGGTCCAGACCGAGCGAAAACTCTGAATCTGGGGGGAGGTTGGGGAAGCGCGGGGAAAGGCTTTCCTCCTAGAGCGTCCCAGATGCCCCTTCTTCCTTCTGGGGCTCCATCTCTTCCCGGTGGGTCCGAGAAGGAGGCCGCAGGCAGGAGGGGGCACCCTTTTCCGGTTTCCTCGGTTAGGAGAACCTAACCTCTCTTCCAGTTATCCCCCCTCCACACCCCTTCCCCTCTTCTCCGCCCCAGTCCGGCCGAAGCTTGTCCTAAAGGAATGCTGGGCTGCTCTAACCCATCTGGAAGTGGCTTCCCCCAAATCGGCCCGTAAACTGATTACGAAACATACGATGTTAATTCGGACCCGCATTTCCCAGCTGGGCCTCGGCGCGCGCGTCCCCCGGGCCTCGCCCCCACCCTTGCCCTTCCCTCCCCGTCCTGCCCCCACCCCCACCCGCGCGGCCACCCCGCCTCCTCCGCCGCCGCCGGCGCGCCGCACTCGCCTTCGCGCTCCTCTTGCCCTTGGAATTAATTCTGGCTCCACTTGTTGCTTGGCCCAGGTCGGGGAGAGGACGAGGGTGGCAGCGGGTTCCCGGAGTGAATTCCTGGGGAGGGACGCAGTGCAGCGAGGGGGTGCGGGACGCCAGCGTGCAGGAAGGAGGCAGCGCCTGGCACCGGGGCTTTGACTCAACAGCATTGAGACATGTTTGTAATCGCTGGCGCGCCCCGCGCACAGGACCCCAGCGAAATCAGATTTCCTGGTGAGGTTGCGTGGGTGGATTGATTTGGAGAAAGAAACTGCCTGTATCTTGCCATCAAAAAACTCACCGAGGAGAAGTGCAGTCAATCAACAGTAAACTTAAGAGACCCCGGATGCTTCCGTTGTTTAAACTTGTAAGCTTCAAAATTATCTGAGAAGCAATAAACATCTGCTCCTTTCTTCCTTCTCCAGAAGTCCATTGGAATATTAGGCCCCGGAGTGGCTTTGGGGACGGCTGGAAGTGCAATGTCTTCCAAATTCTTCCTAATGGCTTTAGCCATATTTTTCTCCTTTGCCCAGGTTGTAATAGAAGCCAATTCTTGGTGGTAAGTTCATTCTATGTGCGTATTTTATTTTATTTTTTTTAAAGAGTCGTTTGTATGATGCTGCCATGTGAGTTTGGGTGCATTTCTGGGATGAGTATGTGTATAGTATATTTTTATCTATGCGTATTTGAAGTCAGGATTTTCTTCTAACTTGCTAACATTGTAAAGCTTATCTTTGGTTCCATAGGGAATCGGAACCTAATAAATCTAGGCCTTTTTCATTGAAGCCCTCGTTCAGGCGTATGCACAGGCATCATATAATAAAAGGAAAGCGAAATTCACTTCTCTAATAATTGTAAGCTTGCCTATAAAGTTTACTTTTTGCCACCTCTAGGTAGTAAAAGTGAGTTAGACCTTTACTTTTCTGACTGGAGGTTATTAACGCAGTCGAGGCAGCAGAGCCCTAGGATAGGACAGCTGAACTCCAAGTGGAGACGTGTTTGGGCTTGAAATATGATCAAAAGGAGGGGAATTGGAGTAGTCAGATATCCCTAAGTGGGGCTTTTTCCTGGAAAGGCCTTGTAGATGGACTGCAGAATATCCAGAGGATTACTTCGGAAGGCGTTCTGGATATTTTTCCCCTTGTAAATGAATAGCATTTTTCTGACTGTCAAACATGACTACTGTTCACGCAGATTCCCTGAGTTGGATCCTTCACAATCACATAAGGAGCCCTTTTTAAAAGTATCTAGAAACTCAACTCTCTTCTTGTCCTCTGTTCTTGCTGTCTCTTCCAATGTTTAGTTGGGGCTACTTTCAGCATTTGTGCATTCAGGGCAGATAACCCAATTTGTGGGGCAAAGCGAGTCACTTTCACTAAGTCAGCAGCTGGTCCCCCCCAAGCCACCATTTCCCCCATTTCTGAGTGGAGGTTGGAAATATTGTTCCACTATAAGGCAGCTAGGGGCAAGGAGAGGAGGGAAAATGTGGAGGAGCCAGGTGGTGGATGGAAGCTTCACAATACCTCCGTTTTCTGAGTGGAGTTTAAACAGAGGAGTTTTATAAGCGCTTCTCATACTTTGTCATGAGGACAAGCAGGAGAGAAAAAGCATCTGTGTGCTTAGGACTATGTATTGCTGACATGCTTTTGGGGCCCTACCTCAAGAGCTCATGTAAATCTTGAACGCACATCTCTCCCCCCCTCTGCAGGTCGCTAGGTATGAATAACCCTGTTCAGATGTCAGAAGTATATATCATAGGAGCACAGCCTCTGTGCAGCCAACTGGCGGGACTTTCTCAAGGACAGAAGAAACTGTGCCACTTGTATCAGGACCACATGCAGTACATTGGAGAAGGCGCGAAGACTGGCATTAAAGAATGCCAGTACCAATTCCGACATCGCCGGTGGAACTGCAGCACCGTGGATAACACCTCTGTCTTTGGCAGGGTTATGCAGATAGGTAGGAAAGCTACTTAAAATCTACGGATTTCTTCCCCCCAGAAAAAAGTGCTTAGTGTTTGCTTGCATGCTTGATGGGTAAGGTACCTACCAGGCTGTGTGATGTGTTGGGAATTTTTGTCATTGTAGGAACTGTTGATTGTGGTCCCTACGTGTGATTATGAATTTTGGGCTTTTCTAACCGAATCAGGAGGAGCATCAGAGACACCTTAATTTTTCCAAACTCATACTTTTTCTAAAATGTATTTTGTTTAAAGCAGCAGCAGAATACTCATTTTGGTTTCTCAAAAGTAGATGCGGAAGGCTGAGTCATTTAGATCCTTTTAGACTTGAATGCTGTTATAAATTTCTTAAGCTACAATTCAAAGAACCCTAACATCCAGCTAAAAATTGTCATCTTTCAGAATGCTACATATGTTGGCAGCGAATGAGATTTTCATTTTCTTACTCTAGATACTTCTTAAGGATGCAATGATATATTTTGAGTCCCTGAAAAATTTTAATTAGAAGTGATCTAATTTATGTATGTGATTTTGACAGTTGACAGAAAAACATATGCTTGAGCTCTCAACCTAGAGACCTAGAAAATGTTTTAAATGTACTGCTTACAGTTTGAAATTTAATTTTAAATATGTTGTTGATCTTGTTATTCCATTCAGGGAGACGAGAGCACTGAAATTATTGGGGTAAAGGCAAAACTTTAAAAAAACTCAATTGGCCTCTGGTTTGGTTTAGTAGTTAAGGGCTGTTTGACAGATGTAGTCCTCCATGCATTTTCTGGTGTATATCAGGTCTCTTTACTTTTATGCAAATAAGTCCTTATGATTAATATGGCTCTAGTCATATTATAATAAGAAATAATTTATCAAAGCAATTAACTGTTTATATTGATTGAAGATAAAAAATTGGCCTAGTATCCATCACTGATGGATAAAATACTTTTTCTAAAAACACTGAAAAGTGCATTCATTGAGAACAAAAAAGACTTGTCAGTGGATGTTTGAGCCAAGGGGCTTCATAAACTAAACTGATTCAGGATTTGAAACCGTTCCTCTAACTGAATGGGAAAATGGCCTGTGGCCCCATCCTGCAGGTTTCCTAGAGCTTTGTCCTTTCTGTTAATGATTAAAATGTGCTAATGTACATACTGGGATCGAGTGGAGGGGCCAGGCTTCAGGAGGACAAGACAGTCCCTGCATACGGATTGTCTGGCTTCTGGAATCAACAGCGTTTGTAGTGGAGACTTAATTCTCCTACAGTCTGGTCTTGTTGCAGAACTAAAGGCTTTTTTTTTTTTTTGAAAAAAAAGAACTCTATCAGGATTGGCTAGTCAGCTTTTCCCTTTCTTACATGCCCTTCTTCAACTGTACCTCGCAGAACTCTGGAGCCACTTTTATACAGGGACACACGTTAGCAAAAATCATACACCTCTGATGTTAACCAGAAGGAAAAGCACTGTTGGAGCTGTTTTTCTGTGTAGCCACTCAAACACAGCTTTGATTTAACATCTTCTTCTCATCTTCATAGATGGCCTGTTTAGGGTCAAAATGTTCAGAATAAGCTATCATTTGCTAAATGAATTTGAGTTCTGCTGGAGATTTATTTTAAATGTGGTCCAAGATTCAAAGAGCCTGTTTTCCCAGCAAAATTCTTATGCAAAAGCCTGTATTTAATTGTCCCTGGAAAGTACACTATGGGTCATGGGGTAGGTGGCACTTCCATCTGTATTGATGGGGTGTGGGTAGGAGGGTGCCCCCACAGTCTCTGAGGGGCCTCCTGGAAGTTTTGGGTGAGTCAGCAGCTGTCCTGGGAGCGAGCAACAGGACCAAGGCCAGCAAAGATCTGGAAAACCTGCTGCTGGGTAGCTTGTGATGGGACACTGAGGAGGTCTCTCTTGCTTATTTGGAAGAAGGGATGGAAAGCAGGCAAACTAGGTTTTTGTAGAAGAGGAACAAAGACCCAACTCCAATAGTGAGGGAAAGTCGTCAGGAAATCTTTGAGGAAAATGAGCTAAGGGACAATTGTAAATGCTTTTGATACCCAAAGGTGTGTATGTGCCCAGCCCAAGCATGTAGGACCCCGGAGACGCTGAGAGTAATTCTTATCTGTCAGAATCTGACCCTGAAAGAGGCCAGGGTCTGAGAAACTCAGCTGGCACCTCCAGCCCCCGCCTCAGCTCATTTTCCCAAGGTGCCAGTTGCCTCGGAGGCACCATACACAATTGTCTCATGAGGGGCCTGCTCTTCGTTTTGGAAACTTGCTCATTTTTCATCACGCTACCCTTTCCTTCTAGCTTTTGTGCCTGGCTTGTCTTTGTTTCCACACTGTGAAAAGATGTCAGGAAGGCACCATTTTTAAGGGGCGGAGGATCCAAGTAAATGTGGATTTACACAGAGGAAGCCCAAGTGAGGCAACTGCATCCACAGGCTGGTAGCCAGAGAGCACTTTTCAAATTGACGTCTTCTTGCTTCAGTAACCAGTTAGCTTAGACCGTTCTTCCAGGTTTGTATTCTGTGACAAAGAGGGAAATGCTGAATGTAGACCATGAAAGAAGCAGCATTATCTGTGTTTTGTATGAAAGCCCTTCTATGCTCTGCATACTCCGAGGACAGTGTCTCATTTCCTTCTGTCCCCAGAGATCATTTTATCTCCTCTTTTTCTAGCCACTTCTTTATTCTACAAGTCTTTCCATGTTATCAGCGTTAATCCTAAGATAATTCTCTAGGATCTTTCTGCTCTCCTCATTTGTTTGCATTTTCCTGACTCTCTCATTTGAGCTAGATAAACGGAATGCCCCGAAGGAACTATCTGGATCTTCCTGCCAGCCACCAGTGTACTCAAGTTATTCATTTTTAAAATATGGGATGTGGAGGGTCAGGATGGGGAGGGTGTGCGGTGAGTCAGAACCACTGGTAGTGCTGAGGGGGGGTGGGAGTCACAGAGGGCCCGACTAAGGTGTGGGCCAGAGGAGCCCACAGAAAGGCTGGTGTGTGGGTCCTGCTCAGCGTGGCCACCCTCCTGCAGCACAAGCCTTCTGTTTGGGGCCAGTCCTGTTGTCAGANNTCGCCAAGTAAGCTGAGGAGAAACTGATTCCAGTATAGGGATTTCAGCTCCAGAAGGGACCTCTTTTGGGTAGGCATTTATTTCAATACCCTTATTTTACAGTTGAGGAAATTGAGGGCCCCCTTATTCCACCCCCAGGCTCAGCTTCAGCTGGCTATTAACCCCTTCTGTCTCATAGCATGACATTTTTTTATCAAGTGGCTTCTTATTACATGTAGCAGAGTTCTATATGCAAGTGGAATTTGAAGCCGTCTCTGATCACCTGCATTTTTCTCCTTACAAATAGGGCACCTAGAACTGTGTTATAGGGAGATACTCTTTGCCAATATCGAGGAAGAAGAAAACTCTTTCCCTCTAGTTTTGTTTTCACCTTCTTGGTGTCATTTTAATACTTTGCAGCAAAGTCTGTGGGCCAGGGTGGAGAAGCAGGATGGTAGTACCACTGGCATTAAAGACCAAGGGGCCGTTTGAAGAGTGGACACTCACACTCTTGCATGAGAAGTACTTGTCCAGTTAGCTTGGAATGTACCAAAACGCACACGTCGTTGAGGCCTCTCAGTGAACAGGTTAGAACTGTCCCAAGGGAAAGGCAAGGGCCTGTGCCGAGATAGACTGTGCCGCGTGATGGCAGAGCAAGGAGAGGTTACCACAGCCAGAGGAGGAGGGCATGCCAGGCCCAAGCTAGTGTGGCCAGCACCAGTGTGGTCAGGGCAGGGGCTGACTTAGATTGCAACCCTATGAGTTTCAGAGGCACTAAGCCTAGAAACTTCCATGCTCCTCCTGCTCAGAATGAAAATAATATCAAATCTAAGAAGAAGAGTAAAGACAGCTACCCCGATTCTGAGCTTTCCTTCAAAAGAGCTGCAGAGAAAAAGCAATCCAGGGCTGCCAGAGACCTGCCTTAGGCCCGGAAATGTCAGAGCGAAGACACCAAGCGTCTGCTTCTCTGTGATTTGTTGCTGGTGTGGCTATTGGCAGGGTGGGTCCTTGCCTGGGTGTACGTGAGGGGTGGTGCCCATGGGAGCGGCCGGCTTGAGCTCTCCCTGCCTGCCCTCCTGCTGGGGCTGGGGCTGGGACTGCAATACACCAGGGCTCTCCCTGTCCCCCTGCCTCAGGTGTACCCCGGGAAGATGCCTCTGCTAAGCCAGGGACTCACCCTGCCCACCTGAGGGCCTAGAGACGCCATGGCACGCGTGGGGCCAGAGGTTCTCCAGCGCCCCTTCCCCAGGCTCCTCCCTTGGGGGACAAACCGGAAGTGCCTGGGGCTCTCCAGGGCGGCCGGGGCTGGTGCGCGATGGGCACCCCGGCAGCCCTGCCGGCCAGTGACCCCAGTCCTCGCCCTCCCTCCCGCCCGCTTGCCCGCAGGCAGCCGCGAGACCGCCTTCACCTACGCCGTGAGCGCCGCGGGCGTGGTGAACGCCATGAGCCGCGCGTGCCGCGAGGGCGAGCTGTCCACCTGCGGCTGCAGCCGCGCCGCGCGCCCCAAGGACCTGCCGCGGGACTGGCTGTGGGGCGGCTGCGGCGACAACATCGACTACGGCTACCGCTTCGCCAAGGAGTTCGTGGACGCGCGCGAGCGGGAGCGCATTCACGCCAAGGGCTCCTACGAGAGCGCGCGCATCCTCATGAATCTGCACAACAACGAGGCGGGTCGCAGGGTGAGTGCGCCCTTCGCCCGCAGCCCTTCCGGCCAGCCTCTGCCCGGCTTCCTTCCGCCTCTCTTCCTGCTTTTCCTTTTCCTGCCTTAAAATATTCTCCCGCCCCATTTCAGCCTCTTCCTCTCCCTTCCCTTCCTCCTTCCCTCCGGTACTCTCCCTCTTCTGTTTCCTGTCTGCCCATCTCTTCCCAGGGCCCTGTCTGCAGGGGGACGGGTGTGCCCCGGGAAGCCCACCCAGGCCTGAGTCGCCCTCCAGGAGCTCAGCCCAGGTGCCTGAGAAAGGTGCGGCCCTGGCCTTTTAGCCAGCGCCGGTGCTGCTGGCTCTCGGAGCCCGGAAACACACATTGGAGGGCTGGCAGCTCTCTCCTTGCTATGGAAAATGCTTCTTCTGGGGGTGTTTTCCCAAATTGTGAGAGTTAACCTTTATCCTACTAGGAGCCCTGCTATGAGGGACCTTTTCCCTTTGCACTCCAGATGTCATCGGGTCTGACAGATTGAGGGTTTTAAAAAGGGATTTTCTAAGAAAACAACAGCATTTTTACCAGTGAGGAATTTTATAGGTCTGACCATGGGACCAGGGATCTCTGGGGAGGAGAGGCCCGCACCCAGCCCTGCGAGTCTCCACGGTCCCCTCTTTCCTTCCCTTGGCCAGGATATGAGAAGCTACCCCCTAGTAGTTAAAAAGACCCCCCCCCCTTTTCCTACGGTTCAACACATGGCATTTTATGGCTGCTTTAAAATGAAGGGGTGAAAACTTAAGTTTGGCAGCCCTGAAAACCAGGGAGATTATTTTTTCACAGAACCCAAGGTAGGTGCCAGGAATTTTCTGGTCAGGACTTTCACTGTTCTGTGTTTTGGGGTGAGGGAAAAAGGAAAATAATCACAGAGTAGGCCAGAGAGGACTAGAAAGAGCCATAGGCCTTTTGGCCCTGTACCCGCATTTCAAAGATTGGGAAACTGAGGCCAAGAGATGACCACCATGTCTGAGGAAGAGAAGGAATGAATTGAAATACAAGTCTGTGGCACTCGTGCTACGCAGACTAGCGGTGAAGAGCTAGAGGTTTGGGCCTGAGAGAAAGGAGGGTTGAAATCCACTTCTCAGGGTTCCTGTGGGTTTTTGGGCCTCAGTTTCCACATTTCCATGTGTCAGTCAGTGACAGTGACAGGAGCTCTCAGTTGGGGTCACAGCGAGGACCAAGAGATCATAGAGAGGTTTGAGCCATAGGAAATTGCCAGTACTCGACTATACCTAACTTGCAGAATAATATTTGAAACACTCTAAGGTTTTGGGTTGGTGTCGGCCAGCAGTAAGTCCGGATAAATGATAATGATTAAACATCATGATGTAAAGGATGTGGAAGTCACAGATCATGTAGATGATTCCAGAAGACTCATCTGTACCTCAGATTTGATATTAAATACTTGAGGGTGACAAGGAAATATTAACCTGCCAAATTTTGCTTGCGCTACTGTGAGGCCTCAGATGATGGCTGCCGCAGAGCTGTGTGTGGGCTTTCTTTTTCCCAGGTTGCTCCTGCTGTGGTGCTTGCAGCGTGGATTGACTCTCTGGACAGTGGCTGTCTCTGGGCCACGTGTTAGGGGGTCACAGGTCAGATCCATAAGAGCTGGCTCCCACCTTGGTCAGTGACATGGGTCTCCAGGACAACAGCGTGCTGATTCTGGGTCGCATCCAGGGCTGTGCCCCTAGCCCTGCCTTCTGTCATCATTAGTACTTTCTAAACACTTCTGTGCTTGGCAGGTCATCAGGGCCTTGTCACCCAAGGAGAGAGGGTGAAGGGAATCTAAGTGGTGAGAGGGGATGTGGGAGAATTTGCAGTGCACTCCTGATATTATCAATTCGCTCAATATCTGCATTGGAGCAGAGAGCTGAGCGTTGGGCCCTTGAGGCTGAGGTTACAGAGAAGACAGCTTTTCTCTAGGATGTTGGGGGTAGTGGTGGGAAGTGGGCCCTTTGCCAGGAAATCATATTAGAATTTCTTCAGGGCATTAGCTTTTTATTTTCCTCAAAGGGAAGCAGAGGTTAAATATGTTTGCAGAACCTTCCTCAGACTAGTGGAGAGCATGAAAGTCTTTATGTCGAAAGAGTATACTTTGGCCTCTTTGAAAAGAAAGCTCTTATGGATCCCTGGAGGGAGAAGGTAACTGTTGGGGTGGATGCGGCCTCCAGGTTCTTGACAGGTCCCGGCCAGCACACTCGCCCCACGCGAACTCCGGAAGGTTGCTGGCCCAGGAGCTGCGGGCAGTAAGGGTATAAATAGGCAACCACGACCTCCCAGACTGCTAGGCCCAGTGCTATGGGGCCAGACCCACAGGAACTGCCACTGGGAAGCCGTCGCTACTGGGCAACTACCCAGACACTATGCCCCCTTTACTCTGGGCAAAGACCAGACTTACTGAGTGAGCCTTAGTGCCAAGCACTTTCCATGCCCCTCCTACCTGTAGCCTAATGGTGCTGAGGGATTGGTACCTGCTCCCTTTACAGAGGGAAATGGAAGCCTAGGAAGATGCAGCCAGTTTTCTAAGTGTGGGGGCAGAGGCAGGAGCCGAATCCATATCTGCCTGGTTCCAGGGCAAGTGCTCTTGGCCAAAGGAGGCCATCAGCAAGGCAGGGGCTAAGCAGGAAGCAGAAGTGAGGGCCACTGAGATCCATTTTCCCCGCAGTCTGGCTGCATGTTTTGTGCAGGCCACCTGCCCTCTCTGTGTCCCTGTACCATCTTCTAAGCCAGTCCATATAAAGCTGCTGGAATAATTCAGCGAGAACAAGAGGGAAATGGCCTTAGCGCAGCTAGTAGCACTCAGCAGTAAGCAGTAGGAGAAAGATTTGAACCCTCGTCTCCCTGGGACTGGACCCTCTCCCCAGCTCTACGCTCACCAGCTGGGCACAGGTTTAGAGACCAAGTACTTGAGCTTAAATCCTGGTACCCCACTTTGCAGTGGTTAGAGTTGAGATCCATCACTCTGGGCCTCGCTTTCTTTGTCAAGTGGGGATGCTAATAGCATGACCTTCATAGTCTGGCCACAGGAAAGAAAGTGCGAACAGCACCTGGGATGTGTATTCATGGGCTTCTGCTGGTGTTTCCCTGATAATGAAGAGACAACCTCTGGAATGCTGTATTTTTCTCCTGTCCCCATCTGAAAACTGCAGCGTGGTTGATGATACAGTGAGCGGCTAGAAGTGTATTTACTCTGTACACTTTTTAAAGAGGGCAACACAGTACACAACTTCTGGTAGTGGAGAGTGCACTAAAACAGCCCCTTATTCAGCTGGTGGTCTCCATGGAGAAGATGGACAGGAGATTTGTTAATGTAGCCCACGCCTGCAGGCATCTTGGTCCTCCTTGAGTTTGCCTGCTGACTATCCCTGTTTCCCTGCAGACGGTGTACAACCTGGCCGACGTGGCCTGCAAATGCCACGGGGTTTCCGGCTCCTGCAGCCTCAAGACGTGCTGGCTGCAGCTGGCGGACTTCCGCAAGGTGGGCGACGCGCTGAAGGAGAAGTACGACAGCGCCGCGGCCATGAGGCTCAACAGCAGGGGCAAGTTGGTGCAGGTCAACAGCCGCTTCAACTCGCCCACCACGCAGGACCTGGTCTACATTGACCCCAGCCCTGACTACTGCGTGCGCAACGAGAGCACGGGCTCCCTGGGCACACAGGGCCGCCTGTGCAACAAGACATCGGAGGGGATGGATGGCTGCGAGCTGATGTGCTGCGGCCGCGGCTACGACCAGTTCAAGACGGTGCAGACGGAGCGCTGCCACTGCAAGTTCCACTGGTGCTGCTACGTCAAGTGCAAAAAGTGCACTGAGATTGTGGACCAGTTTGTGTGCAAGTAGTGGGTGCCGACCTGTTGCCCAGCCCCACACCCAGGACCCACTTATTTATAGAAAGTACAGTGATTCTGGTTCTTCTTTTTAAAAAAATTTTTTTTTATTTTTCCTCAAGAATTGCAACCAGAACCATATTTTTTTCTGTTACCATCTAAGAACTCTGTGGTTTATTATTAATATTATAATTATTATTTGGCAATAATGGGGGTGGGAACCAAGAAAAGTATTTATTTTGTGAATCTTTGACAAGGTAATGATACAAGGCTTCTTCCGATAGGGTAGGGTGAGAGGGAGGTAACGCTTACCCTAACCTAGCTGTGGGGTTGCAGTTCACATCTAGAAGGCAAAAGTAATGCATACTGTTCCTAGTTCCATAGTTGTCTGGGGTGGGTTGAATCCAGCCAGTACAGAGCGGTACAAACGTATGTGTGGTTCGGTTTCTGTGACTAAAATGAATTACAAATGTGCTGGTGCAAGAGAAAAGTTCTCGAGAAAACCAAATAAAAAACCCAAAAAATGAGAGTGACCCAGTTTCCTAGGGGTCATCCATCAGCCTGCTCTTTGTATTTTCTATATTGTGATTTAGAATATAAGAGCGAGCGTCTCATAGCTGCGAAGAAGAACAGGTGCAGCGTGCGTCGCATTCTTGTCAGCTATTCCATCTGCAGGTGATCTCTGCTAAGAGCTTTGAAACTTGGAGAGCAGTTAAATCAAAGCGGGGGAGTGGAAAAGGCCCCAAGAAACAGACAATTTGGCATATCCTAGATGGAGTCATGAAGGTGTCACCCCACATGATGTGAATGCCAGGCTTTTGTTTGGGAAGGCTGGGTTGAGTTGAATATAAACAGCAGTGTCTTGTCATTGTCTTAGAGACAGCCTTGCTTCATCAGTCTAATGGAGATAAGGTGTGAGTTCCATTCACAGCTCTTCAGCCCAGACCTCAAGATGATTGCCTGCGGAGCAGAAAAACCGACTGAGGCGGCTGAGGGAAACCCAGCCTCTCCTGTCCCCAAGGCCCTTCTGGTCCCTCTGGCCCCGATGTGCTGCTGGCTTCACTGGGTCCCCTTTGATTGTAGGACAGGAAATGAAACACGAGGAGTTCTGGTAACTAGTTTGCTACTTAGGGATTTGTTTCTAAATCTTTTACTTTGAGGCGCGGTAACTTCGTATGGTTCGATGACATTCCTTAGCTCACGGAGTCCGCCACAGGGCTGTCGCAGTGTTTCACTGTTAGGATCCTGTGTTTAAACCCTCCATCCACTTGTGCTTTTCCTAGTATACTGCAGGTGCACCCTAAAACTGTTCCTAATATACTGGAACAGTTGCATTTATGAGGGAGCAATGTGGTTTAATGGTGCCTGATATTTCCAGTCTTTTGTACATATCATATATATATATATATATATACATATATAAATATAAATATAATTATATCTCAGTGCAGCCAAGATTTATATTTACAGTTTACTCTGGGCTTGTTTCTGTCTGGAGCATTGTTGTCCTTCACTGCAGCCCAGTCAGGAGTTTTCCAAATGTGTTTTGAGTCTTGTGTTTGGCCTGTGGCCCTGCTGGGATCGTACCCTGAGCACCAGGAAACTTGTCTCTGAGGGAGCTCGGTGGTCTGATTCGCTGATGTGCACGTTGGCTTGAAGGTTGCTTTCCTCTGTCCTGCCCGCATCTCCCCTCCAGCTTCCCTTTCTGTGTTCTCTGTGGAGAGGGCATTACTTGTGCATCACAGACCCGGATGTTAGTAGATACAACCTAGGGGCATCTCGCTTTGCTTAGTGCGTACCACAGAGTAGAAACGGGTTCCTGTTGGATCTGGCGGTACTTGTTTGAGTCTGGAAGGAAGAGCCAGCTCATTGAATAGATAGCTAGTTAATTTTTTTTTTTTTTTAATAAGGACACCTCTTTCCCCACAGCGCTGTCAAATGTGTTCCTATCTCAGATGGTCATTGTTTTAAGGATCTGTCAAAATGCAGATCTCTGTGCCCTTCGTGGGCTTGGTGCCTTCATGCCACCTCAGCCAAGTAGCTCTTAATTTATTGCACAAGGATGTTCACATCCCCGCAGTTGCAGTGAATTGCAAGTAAAAGATCTTGAAATTAAAAAGCACTATTGAGTTTAAAATGTCACTTTTTTGGTTTTTATTCTACAAAAACCATGAAGTACTTTTTTATTTGCTAAATCAGATTGTATTCCTTTTTAGTGATTCATGTTTATGAACAGAGTTGAGTTTAACAATCCTAGCTTTTAAAAGAAACTATTTAATGTAAAATATTGTACGTGTCATTCAGATATTATGGATATCTTCTATGGCCTTTATTCTGTACTTTTAATGTACATATTTTTGTCTTGTGTGATTTGTATATTTCACTGGTTTAAAAACAAACATTGAGAGGCTTTTGCTAATGGAAGATAGAATATAAAAATAAAACGTTACTTGTATATTGGTAAGTGGTTTCAGTTGTCCTTGAGATAATTCACATGGAGACTTCAAGAGACATTGTGAGGGCTAGCTTAGGAAAGCTACATGCTAAAATAATGGAAGAGTGGAGAATTTTACAAAAACCAAGCTATTTGGAAGCTTCAAAGGGTTTCTATATGTAGCAGAACAAAAAAGGGAATTCTCTTTTCCTATATATGTTCCTAAAGAAAAAGTCAAGCAGATGGCCTAAAGCTGGGTGGAGGATGGCTCACATCTTTTAGCATTATGCACAAAACTTAATTGTGTTCGAGCGCGTTGCTATCGTAGCATCCGGAGAAGAGCTGAGGAGGGGCGGACTTTCATTTCCTGCCCTACACCCTGAAAGGTATCTTGGTGTTTACCCCTGCACACCTCTCTCTGAGTTCACTGTGGACCGCGTGTGGTGCTCTTCTGTGCCTTGGAAAGCTGTTTTAGGAAAAGCAAGCCCCAGTCCACAGAGCATGAAAACTTGGGCAACTGGAGGTTTGTTACGCTAAGTGCAATTCGTGGGAGTGCTCGTGCTTTCTGGAATGTGCACTGGGGCTGGCATCTGCACAGATCCATCTTTTAGTCCTTTGCTTTCCTCTTTCCGGATGACCTTGTAACGTATTGAAACCTCTTATGGATGCCAAGAATACATTATTTTTCAAAAAACCAGTAGATCAACATATAGAGTGTTTAAAATAGCATTTCTGGGCAAATTCAAACGCTGTGGTTCTAGGACTCACATCTGGTTCAGTTTTCCCCGAGTTGTATATTGACCAGTGTTCTTTATTGCAAAAACATATCTTAGATGTAGCAGCGTCAGCATATTTTCCTTCTCATCCTTGAGTGCATTCAGAAATCTTCCCAATGTGGAAAATTAACCGAAAAATGACTACATCGGCAGCGACAAACAGAGCCATGTTCCAAATAACCATTATGGGCTCAAGGAAAAGGAAGGTTTTCTGCTCGAGTTCCGTTGCCCTGTTGGGTTCTTTGAGCCCCCTGGCGGCCTGAGGCTGGCACTGGGGAGGTGTGAGCAGTCTCCGGCTCACCACTTCGCCACGCTCAGCTTTCAGGTGGTCTCTGCAAACTCAAACAAGCCACTGGCATTCGCAGACATGCTGTGGTAGGAGGGTGCTAGGTCCTCCAATGGAGACTGGTA
>NDGM011178190.1:0-16979 GCA_002564305.1 Octomys mimax | reverse complement strand
CTGCACAAAACCTTCAGAGATGGCTGAAGAATGTATCAGGACCTCCAGCTCAAATCAGTGTCAGTAGAAACTCAAGAGAACAGCTTGGCAACAGAGCGGTCTACTGCATTACCATCACAAATGACAGGAAGAAATGAAGACTGTCCAAAAAGATGACAATGCCTCCCTGACAAAGGAAGAAGGCACAGTGAAATCACAGCTTTACACCCAGGGCAATGATCCTGGTTCCCCCAATGTCCTCTGAACCTGCTTCAGAGAGGCATCCTACGGGCGCAACATCACCAACTATGGCTGACATCAAGGTCTGAATCTCCATGTGTCTGCTTTGAAATATACATGTCCCTTCCTTGATGACTATGTGTTCACTGAAAAAAGAATATTCCTGTCTCAGTAAGTGAATAAAAAACAATATTTGTAGGAGTTTGATACTCAATCAAGAATTTAGTTTTTTCTTCATTAAAACAACACTTTTCTGAAGGGAATACTTTGATTAGGGTGACTATAGCAAGATATGTTTGGGTAGCAGGTTGTCCATGTTTTTCTGTAGGGGAAAAAATACAGCTGAAGCTCATGCCACATAATAGAGTAAAGTTACTAATCAGAAGCCGCAACCAATTTCCTTCCTATGTTACTTTTCTTTTTAGTAAAAACTGAATTTTCATTTAGAGATTGCTATCAGTTTCTATCAGGTAGACATAAGGTGGTTAATAGCAGAGTCAATGTTTACATTTATATCAGGCAAAGCAACACCCCAACTGCATCCTGCTCTTCTGTGACAGGCTGTGACCCCAGACATGGATGACCAAATCAGGGCCCTTCTCTTCATAGCCAGGGGCACCATCAAACCAGCACACATAAACTCCATGGTCACAAAGAGAGAGGAATCACCCAGCAGTGTTGGCACCCATAGGGTACGCAGAACACCAGAAGGATTTCTGTCCCCAAGGCTCTCCCTTACATTTCCTGGGGGACATAACAGCCCACAGCCAATATCACAGCTCTGGATTATGCAAAAAGAAATGCACTGGGGTCCCTCAGACTCAGAGTGATGGACCCTGACACTCTTCTATGTGCAATGGCTAAAGTCTGAGTTTTCGGTGAGGGCTTCTCAGGTTGGCATCAACTTTGTCCTTGGACCCCTCAGACACCCAGGGTTCAGATGGAAACACAGTTCCTCCACAACCTCCACCAGGGAATTTCTGTCTAACAACAAATCAGTGAGCAAGCAAGCACCTGAATGGGGAGACTAAGAGATCAGTGCTTCAGATGGTCATTCAATTTGACATTGGTAGATAGTGAACCACCTGGCCCGAACCCTCCTGATATGGAGGAGCTGTGAAGAATCTGCAAAACTTGCCTCTGGTGCCCTCAGGATTCCCTGTAGAAGCAAGATGATGAGCAGGGCATGCTGGAAAAGATCAGAAGGACAATGTATTTCTCATGGATTTCCTGGCTTCTCTGTTCATCCAGAAAAAAAAGGTGAAGATTGAATCCATGTAGGCTGATGGAAATAGCTTCAGCAAGAAGACACAGACAGAAGAGACACACCTATATGTCTCTGCGTCCTATTGTTTGCTGCCATTTCCCACCAGCAAGGCTGTCAACATATTCATGTCCTTAATCTTGAGTATCTGGAACTGACTTTTCTTGAATAAACAATCTAGCACTTTTTTTTTTTTTTTTTTTTTTTGGCAGAACCGGGGATTGAACTCAGGTCCTTGCATTTGCCAGGGAAGCGCTTACTCCACTGAGCCATCTCCCCAGCCCTCTAGCACTATTTTTAAGTCTTGAAATATCAGTGCTTTCAGTAGAGACCCAAAACAAAGTATCCATGAGGCTGAACCATCAAGGACTGGGAGCTGGTCGCAGTGTCCCCAAATCAAGATGTGGCAATGACACAGGCACATCAGGCTTACAGAATAATTGGATCAGCACAAACTGAAAGGTGAGTCCATCTTTGGAATACATCATCAAGAGTGTCGATTTCAAAGAGACTGTCAGTTCAGTGTTGCAACTTTTAGCCCAAGGGGTACCACAATGGCCCACCGCCATGTCCCAGTGGGGAAGGATTCCTATGTAACTTGTGTGTTAACACACATTGTGAAATTTGTCACTTAGAAACAGGAATGGCCACTTTGTATCAATATTCTGATCAATCAAATTGGAGTCATAGTAAATGAGGAAGAAGAGCAAAAATGGATGGAGGAGGAGTAGAAGGAAGGCAAAAGAAACCAGAAGTACTGAAAAGGAAAAAGATCTGTGTCCCAGGAAAAGTGGGACATGGACACCATCTCAGAAATGTTTACATTAATGTATCCACAGTGGAGTGGCCTACTACTCTCATTTAAATGTTGCATGACAGATCAACAAACACATCTATGGTGTTGTTTTTTTTTNAAAAAAAAAAAAAGGAAATACAATGAAGAAGTTTCCAGTAGAAGCATTGAGGACCCAAAACCGGAATAGTATTTATGAGTGCTCAGTCCTAGGGAATCAGAGCCCTGAGCCAGCCACCCATCCCATGGGAGGAAGGAGGAGAGAAGAATGCTGGTCTTCACTGAGAACAAAAGGCCCGGCAC
This sequence comes from Octomys mimax, assembly GCA_002564305.1. Lineage (NCBI taxonomy): Eukaryota > Metazoa > Chordata > Mammalia > Rodentia > Octodontidae > Octomys > Octomys mimax. Next base: position 14,400 of record NDGM011178190.1, on the reverse strand, counting down.
CTCCCGCATGGTGGTTTGTTGTGAGAGTCCCACAAAGCAACAGTTGAGCACAGATTGAAGCTGTCCTTTCCTAAGAAGCAGCAAGATCAGCTTTGGTCTCCCACAGCCAGAAGACTGTTCCCTAAGGAGAGGAGATAGAGGCTACCATGACATTACTGAGGTTTATTTAATTGGCCAGAGCAGGATGCCAGTAGCAGTGATGGCAGTGAGGGTAGCCAGGGGTCATGGGACACTCATGTAGGAAAATATATTTCAGAGCTTTCCACAGGAAAAGATGCCCCACACCAAGGTGGGAATTCCTAGAAGACTATAGTAAGGAAGTGATCCAGTTCCACACATCAAGTTCTGTCCTCCTCACTCTGAATTATGAATAAGGAAGCTCAGTGCTGGGAAAGAATGCAATTCCATCTATGAGGTGACAGTATATCCACATCTGCATCCAACTTTGTACTCACATCTCAACTACAAATGCTGTGTGCTTTCTACTGCGTCTTGGGGAATGTTGGAGGCTCTATGAGTTTATTACAGAAGAAATTTTAAGAGAGATAATTAAGCTCACATAAAGCCCAGTGATGGAAGCAGCTGTATCTCAGTTGTTATCTGTCTTTCTGTTCCTGTTGTGAGAATGTGCTGTTGACCCAGAAGAGGCCTCCAGGATCCCCTAATACCCCAATTCGAGTTAGCCAAGGCGTGCTCCTCTGGGCAGCAGCATTAGGAAATACGCAGTGAGGCTAGAACAGCTGGCCCAGTACAGTTTTCCAGGGCCAGATAAATGATCCTCTCCAGTGTCCATATCATTACTGCATCTTAATTTTATCAACACATGAAGCTACAGGCCAGGTCACTTGATTATACCACATTTTATTCAAAGCATTCAGGTGATCTAGTGACTCTCTTTGTACCTCTCTTATTTATTTTAAAACATGCTACACTTTGTAAAAGTGAACACAAATACAGGTTGGAAAGGTTTCTATATACCATTTTATAAGCTCAGATTCATGAATAATGCAAACATAACGTCATCCTGCTCACCTATAACTTGTCTATAAATGTTCAGAGGGATCGTTGTAGCTTCTGGCTTGCTTTGCCTTGATCTGCTGCCACTTGTCACACCTTCCTGATACTCTAGGTGAGGTGGTGTTTTTACACCCAGGAGAATACAAACCACATGTCCAATAGCCAGTATTCTTGACAGCATCCCAGAGCCATGTACATGTAGCACCATTGGACACCAGGTTTCCTATCCCAAAACTTTGACTTTATTAAAATGGAGAAGCTGGCATTCTACTCAGACAGAACATTTACTGTGGAAAGATGCTGATGAGCAACCCATGGGCAGCCTCAATCTCTTCCCCAGTTCTGCACTGTAGACCAGAAAGGATCAACAGCCACTATTTCCTTCGTGGGATGTGTGCCAAGTATTCAAGCATGCCCTCAGAAGGTGGAAACAAAGCCCTGCTGAAGTGTTTTGCACTAAGTAATAGGGGAAGATCCTTGCAGAACTTCCCCCTGGCTGGCTGAGCCCTTTCTGACTACTTGGAAAGTAGGAACACTTGATTATAGACCTCACTTTGTAGGCAGCTATGGAGATGTTCATGATGGCCATGTCATACCACATCTTATTCAATGTGTTCAGGTGATTCAGAGATCCTATCTTCCCCATCCATGTGTTCAAAGCTATCTATAGGATGGATACTGCCGACTTTTCCATAGGGTGCAACTCAACATAGGTGAGTGGTGTCTGCCTTAACTATATCACCCTTTGACTCAGACCTGTTTCCCAAGAGTGACAAGGCCTGGCTTGTATGCTAGATGTCTAAGTTGAACACCATGAATGGTGAGACAAGAGACTTTGTTGCATGTATTGCACAGCATCTGGATGTGTACTGCAGCTAGCACAGAACTCACCCCTAACTCCCGCCTTCCTTCTGGGAACAGCAGGATGGACCTTGCTCTTCACAGCATGAAGTAATCAAGAACAGGAAGATCTGGACCATCTTGCACCTAGTGGAGTGGTATGCACTGAATCCCTGTTCCTTTCTGTGCTCCTGGATTTTAAATAAGCCCAATTGAGCTTGAGAATTGTAAGGTGTGCTCTCTCAAACGGGGAAGGCAATAGAAGTGTTCGTACAATGACTCTAGAACAAAATAAACAGTGATAGATAGTTTGCTGTAAACACATTCATATGGCTAAGTCTTCACTTGCTGGGGAAAACAAATTCAGGATGTTGCAGCTTGTAATTATTATCCTTTTCCACGATTGCAGATTACAGGAGACAGGAGGCAGCTGCACATGGAAGAACTTGGGAATCTCCAGTTCTGACTGTCAGGAGAATCTAGAGATGACAGTGCTTGGAGAGCATGAGAAGTGAGCAGCTGATCCTCTATGGAAAATGCAAAGCTCCCTGTTAAAAGAGAACCATGCAGTGACAGCTCAAACCCTGGTAACAAGAGCCAAGTTCTCCATGGTTCCCTGACCTTGCCTGCAAGCATAGATATAAGACACCACACCTCCCCAGGAGGAGACATGGAAAGAAATTTCATCCAGAAGTTTCTACTGGTCATACCACAGACCAAGCAGAGTACTTGGGACCAACTACCACTGAGGCCCATTTCATGAGTAGTACCCCTTTCCCAAAGCCAGGACCTCCGTCCTCAGGGTGGTAAGAAACAGAGAATGCTCTCTACACGTAGGAACCCTCCCTGTTGCCACCACTTCTATGCGTATCTGAGAACATCAAAGTCACCTTCACCTTTCCTAGGAGAATCCTTCGCCTCAGCTGAGCCCTAGTCAGTTAAAATCCTATACAGAATGCACATCCTGGAGTCACTCACTCCATTGTCCTACATCCTCAATCTAACAGAAACAAGAAAGACAAAGAGAGACTAGGAGCTATGTCTGTGTCTACCACAGGGAAAACCACGTGTCCCAAGCAGAATACGCCGTCTGTTGACTGCAACACCTTGGACCATAGTGTCCCAAACATGCAGGTCTGATGGGGGATACAGAAGCCTCAAAAATAATTCCTGCAAGGCTCACATATCAGAAAGCTGCAGCATAGCCAGATGCTTCTATCAGCCCAATCTGCTGCCTCTCCATTTTCATAGGTGTTATTTGAAAGTACTGGTGTGATCTGAGAAGCTATCACAAATTGTGACTTCCCTGTTCCACGCTTTGTGGAGATGTAAGTGGTCCAAGAATACAGAGACGCATTGTGTGTGCTATAGATTTGATTACATCTCAAAACTATGCCCATGGATATCTACTTTTCAAAATTTTATTGTAGTAAATTTGTTTAAACCCACATGACATGCTCTGTACCTCTCTTCCCTATTTCCACCTCAGCCCAAATATATAAACATGTCAAAACCTGTTCCCAAGAACCATAGCGATAGTGAAAGAGGTGATCAGAGGGGTCAGATCCACAGAGCTACTTGGAGAAGAGAGGGCAGTGCCCTTGGTTAGAACCTGGGTGCTTGAAGGTGCACACCATAACAGTCATGCAGCTGGGGAGACTAGGAAGGCCACAGAACCATGGTGCCCAGCCACCCTTGGAGACCACAGAGCAGCATGCTGGTGTGGGATCCATGTGAGTAAACATACACCACTCATCAAGTGGGAAGGGAGGCTCACTTTCCTGCGAACATTACAGGCTGTCTTCCTCTGTATTCATTGATCAGGTACTGCGAGAATTCTGAACTTTTGTCATGAGTATGTGTTCAGTTGAAAGGTTCACCACAGTTTCTCACCATGCCTTGTACTTCAGCCTATTCAATTTTGAGTTTCACCGGAACCCTCCAATGAGTTCTTCATAACCTGAAGTCACCGAGTGCAGACACGGAGCAGCAGGAGGAATTGGAATTCCAGCATGCTCAGAGGACCATTTCCCTCACACCTACCGGGAGAGTTCATGCAGTCTTCTCTTCCTACCATAGCACGGACCACCCCAGCCCCAGATGGTGCATTCTTCCCCAGGCTAGAAGGACCTCATGCCTGAGCCGTGCTCGCTAGCGGGCGTCAGAGACCACAGAGCGTGCTTCAAACCGCTAGGTGTATGAGGAGCTGCTGTTCCTACTGAGACAACCCCGCGTGCACACTGCTTCCTTTCTGCCAAATGCGAGTCTGTCAGCATGCCAGCTACGCGGAGCCTCCACCAGCAAACGGCCCTGCCGCAGCATCACGAGACCCCGTCTGGAAACAAGGAACCTGCCGGCATGTCTGCCCCCAGCAAGTCACCCTCATTTTCTCAGAGTGGGCTGACGCTGAAATAACTTCTTTGAGGCCTTGTCCAGGGTTTTCCGAATGACTGTGCTCTGAGATGGAGCTCAATGAAAACAGTATCTTGCATGAGTTTGAAAGATATACAAAATATTTCATGAGGAAACTCAGCCACATTATTTTATTTCATTGAAAACCGTGGAAGGGTTTCAAAGGAAACGTTTTGAACAATAGCTCTCATCAGAGATCTGAGCACTTATGTGGCTAGAGAGAAAGGAGTGGCGCTATGGAGTTCTTGTCCTCGAGACTCCAATTGAAGCTTTATGACCTCCTTGTCCTGCATGAGCCAGCTGTGCTGCTCCTGACCCATCAGTGCTTGATAAAGTGCACCAGGCCAGGCCATCACAGCTCTTAGCCAAGCCACGAGCATGAGAAAGATGAAAACCTAGAAAGGCTTCCTGAGTTAAGAGAAATAAATCAGAACTACAGTGTAAATATCATGTTGCCTTCCTAGTGTAAGAACCTGAAGGGATAAATAAAATCCAAAAGGAATAATAGATATAGTAAGATGCAAATAAACTGAACATAAGGAATAAGCAATAAAAATGAGGGAAAAGGAATTAAAAAGGGAAAATCATGCAAGTATATACTGGGAATAGCTGAGAGGACTCTGGTTCTCATTTCTGTCAGTTTTTTTAAAGTAGGAGTAAGTATTTACAATTTTCATCCTCCTTCTGGGGTGAGATGGAATATCAGTGATGTATTAATGTGCATAATTCTAATTTGTACTCTTTAAACACTAAAAATATGAAAGGTAGAAAATAAATTCTCACTTTAACTCTATATACTATGATCTGCATTCTGAGCAACATCAAAGACAGAAAAGTGCAATTCAAAATCTGAATTTGAATACCTCTCATTTGTTCTTCTGAATGTGCACCATTTCCAATGTCTTCTCAATTAATATTCTCTTTAGTTTTCAATATATAAAGTATAAAGGATGAGGGAAAAAAGTTTATTGAAAGTAAGCATTAATACTTTATTCTTTGCCCAATTTTCCATACCTGTATCTACTGATCTGAGCAGAAAATGAATTTGATGAAAATATGCAATATAACCGTTGTTGAATTTTTATTCTCATTTGAAACTCTGTGCCTTTTGTACTGTCATTGGTTACTGTTTTCTGTTTGTTTCTATTTGTTTTTGCTCTTTCAAATAATATTTCAAAAATTGGGGGAAGGCTTTCTGAGCCATTCTGCCCTCAGATCTTGCAATAAAGATATAACCTGTGCTGTCTCAAGGGCAAAGCAGAGCAGCTACATGGGAATCAGTGATGAAGGAAAGAGAAAGGACAGAGGTGATGGAGAACAACAAGTAAAGGATAAAATTAAAATACAAAAGAACTTAATATAAAGCAGCAAACTAGGAAAGGATTTCTAAAAAGAGAGCAGGTAGCAAATCCCTGCTGGACTCTCTTGGGGCAACTCAAACAATTCCACTGGACATTACTCTCAGGATTAGCACATGAGGTAAATTGATCAGGGATTTTATAAAAAGGAAGTGCAACAAAGTGTTGAAATATGAGCTTAATGAGACACAACAGTTGAAAATGTACCAGTCCTCAGTCCCAGGGGAACAGAGCCCTGAGTACCTTTCCCAAGGCTGGGGACAGGGCTGCAACCCAGGGAGACCACTGATATGCCAGTCACTGGGAAAGGACTTCCATGCATTGGGTCTTGGCCTTAGAATTCACAGATCTCAGGCAGTGGCTAGCATGATACTTTCCCAGAAAGGGATGATGAAGTCAGTTTCCATAGTGGGCTCTGGTCCCCTGCACCCAACAAGTTGCTCCTGGCACCAGCTCTGTACAATTAACTACTTGTACCCACATGGGTAATACAGAACCCTGCACCTCCCACTTGGGGGCCAGATACATTAATGAGGTGGTCTGGTACCACACAACACACTTCAGGAAGACAGAGGAGCAGGTACTGAGCAAGATGCTCCTATGCAAGGTGAGAAGCCCGGGAAAGGTGTGATCTGCATCCTTGGATAGAGGCCCACAGTTTCTATGTTCTCAGAAAACTACTTTTCTCAACTCTCTCAGCCATTAATGAGGCGGCTGAATCACTGGGAAATGTGATTTCAATAAGAGATGAGTGACGTTTCAGAGCCTGACTTTGTACTCCCATGGCTAACTTCAGAGGCTTGGTGGGTCAGTTATAACCTTGGGAACATTCTAAGTCCATCAACTTGTATTTCATCCGTAGTGCTTCTATTTTCTTAGTGTTCTCCATTAACATTAATGTAACAGAAAAAACTTCTCAAGTCAAACCTATGTGAGATCTACCACTGGGCACCACTCCCAATAGCACAGGGGTGGGTGTTGTATCACTAAAGAGCACAAAGTTACTTTAATGCAGTGTTCTTATTGGAGAAATCTCCTCTGCCAGGTGCAAGCTACCCTGAGCCTTTATAGCTCGATGTCATCGCCACTGCAGATCATCATACGGAGATTGCACACATGATACTTTACTGATAGTGTGCCCACTTCCAATCCCTGTCAGCCCGCAAAGCAGGTAAAGCCCCAGTCATGTGCATTAGACACTCAAAACCAAAGGATCTCAACACCAACACTGTGCTCCCCATAAGATGCCTGACAGATCATCTGTTATCACCCAAATATTCATTGTGCAACCCAGTACACAGTGGTAGGATGATCCATCAGAAAAGGATCTGCTGAAAGAGAGCAGCGACTCCAAAATCCTGTGAACTTGCAGAGGCTCAGAAAGGCCCTCCAGTGGATTCAGGCTTTAACTTGTACTCAGCAGACTTGGTGTGACATCGCCCACATGGCTGCAACCTTTCCAATCTTCCATCTATGTTTGATTCAGCATGTGTCACAGTAGAGGCATTTTCCTGACCAGAAAACAAACCCAAGGGATCATAGAAAGCCCTCAGAGGTTGAAGTCATGGTTCTCAGCCACTGATACTGCCCCATTTATTCTAAAACAGCAGCATCAGTTAGGCACACAGGCGAAGGGCTCCGTGGTCAGTCTTTCCCACAGTGCAGGCTACAACTGGTCTAAGAGTTCTTAGGAAAACTTCAAAACTGGGTCTATCCTAGCTCAGAGTTCCTCAGTACAGTTTTTCCCAGAATACTGGAAAACGATTAGCTTGTTCTTTCTAGGCAATATAAGCAATGATTCCACTATATTGTTTCAAGTGACAGCATAACCAGAATAATTGTAAAATTAATCCATTCTGGTTTCCACAGCTACTGATGTAGATATAAATATTTCTGTGGACACTGGCAGAATGGCTTCCATTTATAGAGGTTCCCCATATTAGTTTAGTATTGTCCATTGGCCAAGGAAAATGTAGTAAATTTCCAACTGATGTCCAGCATGTAATAGCCAGGTGAAGTGAAGCAGTGTAGTGCTGGATGTAGGAGACCCACCTGAGGATTGTGGTCAATAAAGTACAAAGTAGAGATGAACTTAAGAGGAGACTGTTCCATCAGGGATCTGTTTCTATTCCTCAAAGAGCTTGTCAGCCTGGCTGTCCTCATATAAACATGGCCATTCTCCTGAAAGGAGCTTGGGATCTTGTCACTATGAATGCGTACTATTCCCTTTGGGGGAGGTCTGGTCCTTGTTCTGAACATTGCTTCATGACACCAGAGGGAAAGATGGGACACTGTTCAGTGTCCTGAAGCAGCTTGTCATGCTGGCTTCCCTGATATAGACTCAGCTGTTCTCAGGAGCTCAGGAACTCATTGTTGATAAGGATGGCTGTTGTAGTTTTCAGTGGAGCTCTACTCTGAGCATCACTTCCTGGCTCCGCTAAATTCTCAGCCTGCTGGCACGAGTTCTAGCTTCCACCAGTGACCACTGGGGTTTCCAAATCTGTTTCACAGATTTACAAGACATATTGTCATGGGCTCCAGGTCTCCAGTTGACTTGTATGGGGCATTTTTATAGTCTTTAAGATTTTAACTACACTCATGCAAGACACACTGTGAGATCTAGGTACATAGCTAGATTCTTTGGGTCTGGTATGTGCAGATTTTCTTCACTCTCTTTGTATGAGTCTTTTGGTGACTATTATAGAAGAATCCAATAAATTATTTGTCCTATATAGTATTATTTCCTTGAACACTTTGACAACAGAAATCATGCAAATGTAAGGTGAGAGTATAGAAGACAGGCTTAAAGGTCACCAAAGCGAGATATCAACTTTGGTTTTTCCAAGCGTTCTGGCCTAGATTTTCCGGATGGAACATAAATTTTTCTAAGTCAGCCACATGAGAGCTGAAGGCAAACCTCAGGTGTTCAATATGTCTCTTGAAATTCATCATAAGACCTATGAGCTGGAAGGATGCTTGTGATCGTATGAGATTTACATGGAAGAGATGAAATTTGAGGATAGCGCTAGTGATAGCATTAAGTATAGTAATTGAGACTCACGCAACAGCTTTCATGTTACTGAGACCATAGATATCAAGTTAAAAACTCCAAGTCACTCTGACAAAACTCACTCCACCACCAGAAGATGCTGGAGCAGACTGGAAACCTGGTGCCATCCTATCCTATTTTATACCAAAATTCATGAAATAAAAATTTTACACACTGTAGGGACAATCCTCCTTGCTCTAGAATGGTGCTCCGACACCAAGCTTGGTCCAAAGTTATACTGAATTTGTCCCCATGTGACTCACATCCTACACTAGAGAAAGCTTTCCAAAACAGATTCACTTAGGTCTCATTGCCTAAACTGATAGAGTACAAATGTCCCATTTTAAGGTTGGCTCAGTGGAGATTAGACAGCTATGAATATTTCCAAAATACTTCCCAGATTTTTTTTTTGCCAAGACTTGATGTTATTTGTTTCACTAGTTTGTTGGTCTCCTTTGCACTACAAGTTCAAAAATAAAGAAACAGATGTATCTGCCTGGTTTCATAGTGTCAGTGGCTTCCATCTATTACCCACTACAAGCCATTGCATTCATCCAGGCCAGGGGCGGAGGGGGGGGAGAAGTTATATAATGGAGCTTTATGAGTATACATAATCATGGAATACTTGTGGAAGGAGAACTTCCAGAAACCAGGAAAATGAAGAGTTCACCTGGAAATAAGTAGAAAAGTCCATGCTGTGCCTATCTTAATCAGTTGTACGAAACGTTGGAAACTCCAGAAAGTAAGTCAGTATTTCTACAGAAAAGTGGCAGAGAATGCAGTACTCAATGTAGAAAACTGGGTTTTTTTCAGGAAAAATTCTACTAGGCTTTTCTGTCATCTTCGGTGATGCATAACTACAGGTGTGCCAAGCTAAAATCCTTATACCTAGAGATAATGTATTAAGCTTAGAAAATCTTGTTCTCATGTCATTAATGTATTAAGCTTAGAAAATCTTGTTCTCATGTCACCATTTATGTAAATAATTGAAATCCAAAAGGAATAAAAGCCATTTGAATGACCAGAACATGTTTTTCCCCCAATTCAGTGTCATTCCTATGTTATTCATCTGGTCATCAGTCACTAATTTCAAAGAAAAAACTTCAGTGCCAATAGGATTCTCTACTGATGTTTCACATGAACATACAAACTTAAAATTGTAAAGAATCTTCCCTTTGCTTTTGCTGTGATGCGTCAGTGGATAACAGGCCAGCTAATTTCTCATGATAATCTGCCCTTGTCCCAAAGCAAGACAACCCAAAGAGGGTCAAACATGCTCCAACTGTTGTTTCTGAAAGAAATGGCTCAGTGTTGAGTTCAGGTGTGTCCCTACTCAACCAGACCAGCTACAATTCAAAAGTTGCTGAATCTAGCAAACTGCTCTTCCTACAGAGCCTTCAGGTTCCCACCAGGACCATGTAGTGGAGGATAGGCCTCATAGGATGCTCAGCAAGGGACACAGCCTTCACAGTAGGAGAAACAGGAACCTCCCATTCCTCTCTCATACCTTCATGTTTCTGGTTCTAGTTTGGGTGAAAGCACACAGTAAATTTCATTGCTTATCTATAGTGAATCAATAATCAGTCTCTGGTCATAAAGTCACAAATGCAAAACACCAGCCAGTTTCTAGAGCAATGCTCACAGTTACTGATATTGTCTCACCTCACTAAACCTGTAGGGCAACAACCGAACCAGAAATGATCAATAATGGTGACAGAACTCAAAGGCTGGCACTTGTGAACTCCAGTGGTCAATCTCCCAAGTCATCTGTAAGAGTCACTGGAAGACCAGCTGATTGCTTCACTTACATACCTTAGGCTTGGGTCTTCAAGGATACATCAAATAATTCCTACCATCTGAACACTAAGCTGAACTGAGGGACAGGCCCAGATTCTTCTTCTATGGCCATCAGCTACTGAAACATATTCATATTCTGACATCTGTCAGAAGTACAGGATAAGAATATTGGCATTTTTTATTAATAAGCAGAGATCAAAATGAACTTATAATTTCTTGGTTTTAAGTCACATCAATAGAATGTTAAGATGAGTGAAATAGAAAAAAATTGTTCAGGGATATGAAATATTTTACTCACCCAGTTATGCCTAAATAGAATGACAAGCATTAACAAAGAAAGTGTTCCATTTAAACCAAAAGTTCATCACTATGTCCTCAATGGTGGGACACCATAATACTATGGCAGTGGTGAGTACATTCATGAAATTCTCAGCAATAACCAGTAACTGCCCAGCAGTTAACAGATTACAAATTCACCCTTCCTATTCCAAATTCACCCCTTGAGGAATTTTTTTTTTTATTAAAAGAAATCTATACTCATCAGTAATGATGCATTCATCAGTAACTAATCTTCCAAACTCTAACATGGAAATATTTCTGATACCCCATTGATTACATATAGCCTATGTATTTGCCATGGCTGCACCACAAGTTAGCTGTACTACACTTGCTCAATAGCATTTTAATAGTTTCCATCATGGATCATAATAGGATGCTATCTGGTGTGCCGAATCATCACCTTTGTATAATGAAAGGACTCCCGAGAAGTGGTATAAACTATCCACTAGGACAGTGACACACACATACCCCACCAATGATTCAAGCCATCAGGAGTATATTCAAGTTAGAGCCACCAGCCAATGAGGCATATGAATTAGAGCCCCTGCTGAAGTGCTAAAATCATCTCCACAATAGATACCTAATATCCTCATTTCTTTCTTTTACTAAAATTAATGCTTACAAAGCTCTACTTTAGGCTGTAGCAGTACATACTGATACATTCTATTGAAATGTTGGTTATGTTGTGTTGAGCTAGTTTAATTCAAGGTCTCATCTTCACAGTACATGTTAGAAATGCTTAGAGTTCACCAAGGTGAATATTTCACTTTCAGCGCGATGCTATCTTGTAAATATTCCCTCCACATGAACCTTGACATGTCAAACATATGGGGAAAGACATGCTAAGTAATGTCAAAAATTTAAGGCAGTTATAGACCTAGTTCTTGAGCTTCACCTACTACATTTCCATCATCCATGGGATTAGATCTGGTGTCCCAACTCATGGAGTGAGCTGGCTACAATTTGGGCCTGCTCGCCTGCTCATAAGTCTCTCACTGATAGATGCCCAGAAGCACAGATAAAAAATACAAAGAAACAACCTCCCCTTCTAGCTGAGGTACCAGAGGACAGCTGCCTTCTGTCACTTTGCCTGCCAGGCTCCTCCAGAAGTGCTACATAACTGCACACAAGCCTAACCAATGCTCATCACACCTTCCTGCAGCATTTCCCACCTCAAATGCAGATGAGCTAACCAAGCTCAATTTGCCACTTTTTTGTTCTTAATTTCCTGTGTACATTTGTGATTATCCTGCCAATGCAGCTGATGTGACATTCTTTCCATATTGGCCCCATTCTTCAGGATGTACATCACTCCTGTGACTGGAAGGGTGTTGTCCTTCCAAGTTTTCCTTGAAATAAGTAACTTATGACCAGATCAATAACATAGTATCATCTCTTTTAGAGGTCTAATATTGTCTAAGAATCCAGTTGAGACAGGGCACATGTAGGGCATGATTCTAATTCAAAAAAACTATGCACTATCAGGCTTTCACATCCAAAGTCAGTGAGGCTACAGGAGACCTCACAAACAGAACTTGCCTATGTGTTCAAGCACACACATCCCAGGAAGACCCTTCCTAACACGTCCTACTGAGCCAGAAGGATTTTCAGAAATACTCTGATTTGTCACATACACGCAAGTGCAGGATTCACTGGTGATGTAGTAAATGCTCATCTTCCACAAAACACATCAAATTCAGAATTGCAACCAACATGAGAACCAGCAGGGATCACCCTCAAGCAGAGAAACACAAGTCAGAAGTCCTATGGATCTATTCTCGGCTACTCTTACTCCCCATCCTGGGAGCTTGACTGTATCAATTTGCCATGTGATCAACACCATTCCAGTCTCCCACAAGTTACAGCTTGGAGAGGAGGCTCAGGTGAAGCTGAAGAGGCCCTGGACAAGCTCAGTATCAAGGGAAGCACACAACCTTCCCTTCTCATTTTCTCACCTGCATATTGAGACTGGAGTACTGGACTATCAAAGTTGGAATTGAGGGGTTAACAGGAAGTCTATTCAGGGAGGTGCTGGGGAAACATTTCTCAACTTCAGGGAGCAGGGTAGAAAACCTGCCAAGGAAACAAGTGAGAAAAACCCTACATGTAAAAATATTCAAACACAAGTGTGTGGACTATACTTGTATCCCGATTTAGCCAGCCAGTCACAGTTCTCATACAAGGATGACTTGGTTGTACAGGTTAACAAATACAGAAAATCCTGAGTTTATATGTTAAAGGTGCCATTAAAAACATGTGCTTATGTTTGCCGAATACTCAAATAAGCTATAAGCTGTTTTCCTAAAGGTGGTGCCATAATAGAAGGTGATGAGACACCCTGGGTTTAAGAAATCTTTTATTGATATCATTTATTCATGTTCATTCTACGGTCAGTTATTCAGTAAAAGGTACAGAGCATGCATCATGTGCTAAGCACTGTGTTAAATTGGAAAAATACAGATATGTATAGATTCTTTAGACTCTTGTCTCCAGGTTGCATAAACTTTAGGATAGACCCTTCTTCCATATAAAAATACTGGGGGCCAAGGAGATGGCTAAAGAGGCCAGAGAGATGGCTCAGAAGAATAAGCACTTGCCTGGCAAGCACAAGGGCCTGAGATCAATCCCTGGTTTTAATTTTTTTTAATTAAATAAATAAAAAAGAATTAAAAAAACAAAAACACTAAGTAACCAAGTATGGTAACACATACCTCTAATGCTAGCATTCTGGGAGACTGAGACAGAAGGATGGCAATTTTAGGCCCAACCTGCACAATTTAGCAAGACTGTTTCCAAATAAAAAAAAATGGCTAAGGATATATACCTCAATGTGAAGGTGTTCATTCCCCACAATGAATAAATTAAAAAGTGAATAAAATAAAACAAAACATTAGCTATGCTATGATTACAGCACACAGAATCAAGAGAACTCACAAGGAAAGGCATTTCTCCCCACAAGACATAAATGAAAATATTATCCCTTTTTAGCTTCACAAAGACATAGAAAAACAAACCACCATCAACTTTACCTCTTAAAATGATAAACAGTAAATACCTTCATTAGTCAACCCAATTTAAACTCATAAATAAGTCCATACCTAACAGGAATAATTAGAGAACCCGGTGTAAATTTCAAACTCAGACATTTCCTCAAACAAAACCCTCTTATGAAACCTCTTGCCTTTTCCTACCATCTATGCCCGAGTGCCATAAAAGGGAGGACCAGCTGACTGAATCAAAACAGTGAAAGGATGGCTCTGATTAGTCCTGTAGAACAGAACACTCAGTCAACAAAAAAGTTGCTAGAGCATCTCCTCAGATCACATCACTACTAAGGGTCCAGCTCAGGGTGGGTTTGCCTCCAAGAACTCATCTTCTTAATCATTTTGCTATGCAAATATCTTTTTTCCCTTGATTCATGTCCAAGTGTCATTTAGGAGTCATAAATCTCTGATCAGAAATACTGGCTGTTGTGGTTTCTGTCTAGTTGTCCCCCCAAAGCCTCATGCAGTCTTAGGGTGGGGATTCTAGAGTGTGTGTTAACTCATGATCCACTGGGATTATATGTAATCCAAGGCTGGGATTATG